>JAJAGP010003697.1:0-12343 GCA_025084515.1 Ancistrus triradiatus | reverse complement strand
TTCCCAGCCTGGTGCAGGTCTACAATTTTCTTCCTGGTGTCCTTCGACAGCTCTTTGGTCTTGGTCATGGTTGAGTTTGGAGTCTGACTGTTTGAGGCTGTGGACAGGTGTCTTTTATACAGATAACGAGGTCAAACAGGTGCCATTCATACAGGTAACGAGTGGAGGACAGAAGAGCTTCTTAAAGAAGAAGTTACAGGTCTGTGAGAGCCAGATAACTTACCTGCTTGAGGGTGACCAAATACTTATTTTCCACCATGATTTACAATTAAATTACTTAAAAATCCTACAATGTGACTTCCTGATTTTTTTTTTTTCTCTCATTTTGTCTCTCATAGTTGAAGTGTACCTATATATACAAAAATTTTAATGTGCACATATTTACAATATAGAGATTGTAATTTAAAGCCCACATACCATTTCCACATTTTCTTCCATGTCTCTCTTCATGTGCGCTTGCTCGTCCTTAAGAGCCTGGAGAGTCCCCTGAAGTTGGTCTCGCTCTTCTGTGACGGTGATCAACTCTGAGCGAATACTCTGCAG
This sequence comes from Ancistrus triradiatus, assembly GCA_025084515.1. NCBI lineage: Eukaryota > Metazoa > Chordata > Actinopteri > Siluriformes > Loricariidae > Ancistrus > Ancistrus triradiatus. Next base: position 11,800 of record JAJAGP010003697.1, on the reverse strand, counting down.
CTCCTGCTGGCTATTCTGACCATCCTCAGCTCGCTCACGCTGGTGTGCTTCTTTTTCACAGCGAAGCAATTCAACTTCTTCAAGCAACTGGACAGACTATGAGGAAAAGTAAATGATTCAATTATGAGCCAAATGAGCATAGTGCTCAAATGTATATTCGGAAATTGGCGTGCATGCTGGCCGATGGTGTGGTCTTTGGGGTGGACATTTTAACACAGAATTATTTTTAATGCTGTTACTCTCTTTGCTGCTGCTTGATCCAACGAGTCACTCAGTTACAGGCTGCGTCTAAAGCATAGATCATAGAATCAAGCATAGATTCAAGATACCGGAGCAACAACCGCAGCAGAGAAACAAGAACTGCATCTCTGCACCACACCAACACAGCACAAGTGTGCTTCTCACAGCCTCGCGCTCATTTCACAGTTTCTGCTCACTTCTGAAATGCCCACTTACATTGTAAATACAACAGAAGTTCTCACACAAAAAGTTTCTCACTAACTGTTTTTCCCACAGAGCGCGAGTGAAAAAGTCAGACTAGTCACGATTACGTCCACAAAACTCACGCGATCATGTTAGTATCACTTCAGTAGTTCAGGACCACACAAGTCTGCCAGTAGCACAGACAAGTGGCTAACTAACCTTCTGGTTCGCTTCCTCCAAGGCACTCAGAAGTCGTCCATTTTCCTCCGAGCAGTGTTCCAGATGAGCTTGGACTTTCGCAAGCTGCTCGGTCACCTCCATGTTCTGCTCCCTCAGCTGAGATTCTTTAAGTTCTGCCTGAGTCAAATCATCCAGCACTTTCACAAGTTCTTCTCTGGATTTTTCAGTCTCTCCTTCAAGTTTCTCATATTCTTCAGTGGAGACTGCCTGAGCAGAGACCAGTCGGTCCCTCTCTTCTTGAACAGAGTAGAGCTCTCCAGTGAGCTCACATACCTGAGAACAAACAAGGGGCAATGCAAAGGTTAGAATGAGTGTAAGAGTTTCAAACACTTAAGTTTCTTTTGAACAGGTTTTATTGTTCTTGAGCAATTCTGAACACTTTGGAAAGATACAAATACAAAAAGTGAGCACTTATTCGAGCAAGTTATAAATGTCCAAAAAAAACACCAGAGTGCTAAATTTTTCTTGATAGCTACTGAAGACATCGCATCACGTCATGAGCTTGCTTTGGATTCACACTGCAGGTAAAATTATTTTGGTTTAACGACAGCTGCTTTGAAGATGGACAATGTTCAAGAAGTTTATTCTGATCAACTCAAGTTATGTTTATTTTCAAATACACAACACCAATTCCAATGAAGATGGGACGGTGTGGAAAACAAAAACAGAACATGACTTGCAAATCCTTTTCAACCCATATTCAATTGAATACACTACTATTATAAACTATTCACTCATTTTGAATTTGATGCCTGCAACACATTACCAAAACGGTTGGGACAGGGGCAACAAGACTGGGAAAGCTGAGGAATGCTCAAAATACCCCCGTTTGGAACATTCCACAGGTGAACAGGTTCATTGGAAACAGGTGAGTGTTATGATTGGGTATGAAGGGAGCGTCCCTGAGAGGCTCAGGCATTCACGAGCAAGGATGGGGTGAGGTTCACCACAAATAGTCCATCAGTTTAAGAACAAGTTTCTCAACGTGCAGTTGAAAAGAATTTTGGGACATCATCTACAGTCCATAATATCATCAAAAGATTCAGAGAATCTGGAGAAGTCTCTGCAAGTAAGCAGCAAGGCCAGAAACCAACACTGAATGCCCGTGACCTTTGATCCTTCAGGCGGCACTGCGTTAAAAACCGACATCATTCTGTAACGGATATTACCACATGGGCTCAGGAACCCTTCAGAAAACAATCGTCAGTGAACACAGTTCGTCGCTCCATCTACAAGTGCAAGTTAAAACTCTACCATGCAAAGCCAAAGCCATATATCAACAACAGCCAGAAACAACGTGGGACTCTGGTAGCGTAGCGGTTAAGGTACTGGACTCTGGACCAGAAGGTCCAGGGTTCAAATCCCACCTCTCCCAAGCTGCCACTGTTGGGTCCTTGAGCAAGGCCCTTAACCCATGGCTTGGATTGTAAGATTGTACCAATTGTAAGTCGCTCTGGATAAGGGCGTCTGCTAAATGCTGCAAATGTAAACGCCGGCTTCTCTGGGCCCGAGCTCCTCTGAGATGGACTGACGCAGTGGAAAAGTGTCCTGTGGTCTGACGAGTCCACATTTCAAATTGTTTTTGGAAATCATGGACGTCGTGTCCTCTGAGCCAAAGAGGAAAAGGGCTGTCCGGATAGTTATCAGAGCTAAGTACAAAAGCCAGCATCTCTGATGGTACGGGGGTGTGTTCGTGCCCATGGCATGGGTAACTGGCACATCTGTGAAGGCACCATTAATGCTGGAAGGTACATACAGGTTGTGGAGCAGCATATGCTGCCATCCAAGCAACGTTTTTTTTAGGGACGTCCCTGTTTATTTCAGCATTTGGCTTCATAGTAACAGAGTGTGGGTACTAGACTGGCCTGCCTGCAGTCCAGACCTGTCTCCCATTGAAAATGTGTGGCGCATTATGAAGCGCAAGATACGACAAGAGACCCAGGACTGTTGAGGGACTGAAGTTGTACATCAAGCAAGAATGGAAATGAATTCCACCTACAAAGCTTCAACAATGTGTCCCCAGTTCCCAAATGCTTATTGAGTGTTGTTCAAAGGACAGGGTGGGGATGTGGACACAGTGGTAAACATGCTTCCTGTCCCAATAGTTTTGGAACGTGTTGCAGGCATCACATTCAAAACGAGGACTATTTGCAAAAAATCAATAAAGTTTACCGTTTGAAAATTAAACATCGTGTCTTTGTAGCATATTCAATTGATATAGGTTGAAAAGGATTTGCAAATCATCGTATTCTGTTTGTATTTGTTTTACACAACGTCCCAACTTCATTGGAATTGTAGGAAAAATAAGAAGCATCAGCTCACAAGGGGCAGACGGAGTGAACTATACTTGTGTGAAAGTAATGGTGAAACTCGGATCACAGCCATATATGGTCACTGTTACACAAGCATGGTTCTCACCTGTCTTAACAAATCATCTATTTTGGCAGGAAGATGCTCTAGAGTTGCCATCTCTTCCAGTTTGCTTTGCAGAGCACTTTCACTCTCCTGGCTCTTCTCAAGCTCCTTCCTCAAGTCACCAACTGTTTTTTCCAATGTGAGGTTATCCAGTATGTCTAAGAACAGACACGCAAAGTGTTAACAACAGTGCTTTATAAAGTCCCAGAACAATTTTTAGCATTGTGTAAATTACAAAGAGACTCACTTTTAGGAACCTTTCCATCCATAAGCGCAGTGAGCTTGGTGTTCTCATCAAAAGCCATAAGCAGCTCTTTTTGAAGGTCAGACTGCATTTTCTTAAAACGTGATTTCTCATTTTCAAGTTGGCTCTGCAGGGATTTTACCTCTTGCTCCATTCGGTCATGTTCAGCACTCAAGGCCAGCTGCAGTGCAGGAAAGATTATGGGACAAAACTGTGTTTTAAGGGCAAAAGGAAAATCTGTAGGACAACCTTACAGGGGAGGTTTTGAAACTTACATCTCTCTCTTTCAGGGACAGGTTCTCAGTACGGAGGAAAGCCCATTCCTTTTTGGTCTCCAAACTGAGCCCCTCTGCATCATCCAACGAGCGACGCAGCCGTGAAACCTCTTGAACAAGGTCCTTGCCATTCTACAGAACAGTCGAGACGCAACTTAAGACTAAATAATTCCCGACATGAGAAGGTTACCAATAACAGTGCCATGCAGAAAGCACATACCAGAGCCTGCATTTGCACCAGCAAGTCTTCCTTGTCTTTGAGCTCGCTTGACATCATCTCAAGGTCAGCCTGTGAGGAAGAGGAGTTCATTTAGGTGTACAATGCCCCCAGAGAAGCTTAACCGGTGAATTTTTAATAATTGGCATAATGGTTTTTAGCCGTTCACACACTGAACAGCATTCGTTCATATTTAAGTGTTTCCCATTGTATCACATTAACACCACTGCGTGCTAGCTGGACGTTGCGTTAATCATAACATGGGGCCGGATTTATGAGAGCTTTCTTAAGAAAAAAAACTAGAAGCTCAAGACAAACACCAAGGTGTTCATAACAATGTTCTTAAATGCAATTCTCCCCAAAAAAATTAAGAAAATCTATTATTTTCTTACATTTACAGCATTTAGCAGACGCCCTTATCCAGAGCGACTTACAATTGGTACTGTCTTACAATCCAAGCAATTGTGGGTTAAGGGTCTTGCTCAAGGACCCAACAGTGGTAGCTTGGCAGAGGTGGGATTTGAAGCCTGGACCTTCTGGTCCATAGTCCTGCATCTAAACCACTAGGCTACCACAGTCCCAAGAAAGAAAACAAACATTTATGACAAATATTCTCATTTAAGCCCTTATTCTTTATTCTGGTGAACAGTTACGTGCATTTTCCCAGTTAATTGTGTCATTTGACTGTGACTGTGGTAGCCTAGTGGTTAAGGTGCAGGACTATGAACCAGAAGGTCCAGGGTTCAAATCCCACCTCAGCCAAGCTGCCACTGCTGGGTCCTTGAGCAAGACCCTTAACCTACAACTGCTTGGATTGAAAGACTATCAATTGTAAGTCACTCTGGATAAGGGCGTCTGCTAAATGCTGTAAAAATGTATTGTTTACTTGCTTTATTTAACATCGCTATCAGCATCAATGGCCATTTAAAAGATACAAACAAAGGTAACTCCCAAGCTAGTCATTTATACCAAGACCAGGCCAATTTAGAGTAACCAATGAACCTAATGCATGTCTTTGGACTGTGGGAGGAAATCTGGGTACCCGGCGTACACCCATGCAGGCACGGGGGGACGTCCCGACTTCTGGGTATCGAACCCAGGACCATCTTGCAGCTACCCACTGAGCCACCGTGCTGCTGTGTGGCATTTATATTCTGACAATTCTATTTTTGCTTCACCATAAACCCCTCAAAAAGATGCATTCTAAAGCGGAGCACATGGCCGTCTGGTATCGGTTTGCAATAATCGGTTGGCTAGTGTTGGTACTCAATTCCTAATAAACAGCGCTTCCAGGACGCACATTGTGAATGAACAAGGTTCATAATTATGAGGACACTCAGGTCCGTGTAACCGAGTGACCTGTATGCTCTCCTCCATCCAAGTTTCATTCAAATCTATGCATTAAACAGATGTTAAAAGAAGCTTAAGACATGTTATCTCAGAAAACGCACCTCATGAGAAGACTGAACAAACCTTAAGCTTTCGGATTAGATCTTCTCCATCTGCTGAAGTCTTTTTCAACGCAGAAATTCCGGCCTCCAGCTCGCGCTGCAACGTTATAGTAAGAAGTGTTCAGATGCGCCTCGAGTAAAGCGATGAGTGAGTCAATCTCACCATAAAGAACGAAAACTAAAGCCACAAATACCTCATAGTCGTTCCTGCTCTCTTTCTCCAGTTTCTCAAACTCGTCCATGTCGATCCGCTCTTCCATGTCTCTTAGAAGGGACGCCTTGTCTTTCTGCAGTGCCTCTTTTTCTTTGCGAAGGTTGTCGTTGTCCTCCTTGAGGCGCTCCACATCCTCAGTCAGTAACTCAAGATTGTGCTTCAGCATGTCCCTCTCTGTAGCCATGGACTCCTGCGTATTGACACAGGTTCAAACGTCAGCACTGGGCTCCGACAAACCTCAGTGCAAGAGGTTAAGCCTTGTGGCACTCACCCTCTCAAAACTCAGTCTCTCACACAGCTGGATGGTCTCACCAAGATACTTTTGGGGGAGAGCAAAAATAAAAAGACAAGTCAACATTTTTTTCTGTCATTCAAGATACCTGACAGTTCAACCTAGACGGCAGCTTAAACAAAGCTTACTATGATGGAACTACAGGAATGTTTTACTTTATTTCAAGATATTTTGAGACTGGGACTGTGGTGGCCTAGCGGGTAAGGTACTGGACTATGGACCAGAAGGTCCAGGGTTCAAATCCCACCTCTGCCAAGCTGCCACTGTTGGGTCCTTGAGCAAGGCCCTTAACCCACAATTGCTTGGATTGTTACTACTGTTACTATACTATTTTGATAGCTGAATAATTGACGATTACTGGGGGGGAAAATAAATAAATAAATAAAAAAAATAGATTATTTGTATTATGAACTGCTGAATTACCAAGTAACTCAGTAGCCATGTGTCTACATTACATTTAGCTTGAGGTTGTTCTGCATTAACTAACAATGAAGACAATAAAGGTGAATAAAGTCACTGTTTAAACAAACTTTCCTGCTAATACAAAATATAGAAAAAAGCACCAGGAGTAAAAGGTAACAGAACCAAATCAGTACGTAAACGTATCCTCTATGACCGGATCAGTTTGCTCCACAGTAACCCTTCGTCCCCCTGTACGCGAGTGGTCACAAGCGCTGGTGGAGAAGTCAAGGCAAACAGACTGAACGCACCCATGGCCCCCATGTTAAAACAACAAGACCAATCTTAAAACTATAAATGCTATATGGGATGTGGATTTATGATACTGCAGCATGTTCCAACAGAGGATGTGCTCCCATGCCAACGAAGGTTGGATTAACTGACATTAGTCGATTTCACTTGACCAAGTGGATTAATAGTTGAAATGGTGTAAATCATGAAGGCCAAAACATGCAGTGAAGCTTCAGCCCTTTCCTCTCTGAGCTTCCTACCTGTTCACAAGCAGTGCTGGCCTTCTCCTGATCTTTGGATTTTTCCAAATCTGCAACCTTCAGGTCCAGCAGGGCACACGTCTCTGCAGCTCTGGATTTTTCCTCTGCTTCGACCTTTAACTGCTGTTCTACAGTCTGGAGTTGTTTTTGAAGCTCATCCATGCTGTGCTGCAGTGCCAGACTTTTCTCTTCAGCCCTTTGTTTCTCTTGAATTTCTGTCTCCAGCTGACGTTCCAGACACTCCACCCTGAACAAGATCTGAGGCGAGTCAGGGGACACACTACACAGGTGGGAGAGATGCAGAGACATGAATGACGGATGTTAGCTCATGACCAAGACAAGGGAAAGAAGAAGTTTGAAGATGCTCTATCAATGGCCAGTCCTCACATAATGGCTGAAATGAATTCAGTCATGCCATATTGTCTATGACACGCAAATCTGCTGTGAGACGAGTCCTCAACGGCATTTTCAGCCAAGAGGATTCAGACCGCCGAGTCGAGGTTTCTCTGGCATGTGTGCACACGCCAAATATACCCAGCCCCCTCTACATGGTCCCAAACTGAACCGAGATCACATCTCTAGATCTCAGTTCAGTCCATCTGTGGTTCGTTTTGTGGCCTGCGATTCGCTGCTGGTTATGAGAGTTCAGTTTCAGGTTTCATCACCATTCCTAAAAGCCTACAGGAGATGTGCATTGCTCTCTATTGTTTATCCCACACTTTATTTATCTTATTTCCAGCACCATCATGTACTGTACCTCAACGTGTAAAACTGAAAATAAATGGAGTAAGAGGAAAGGCTCACCCTGCAGAATTACGCACAGTAACATTACTCTGGTTCATGTCCAGCTCAATAGAGGTATTATAATCAGTGGACAGGTAGAAGTCCTCCATTTCTAAAGGCAAAGGAAAACAAATCAAGTTAAACCACAAAAGGAAACGCGTTCCTTTTTAAAAAACACGACTGAGGAATAACACAAGTCTCACCCTCTCCTTCTTCAGCCACAGTGAGATCAGCTCTCCTCTTTTTGAGCAAAGGCTCGACGAAACTCATTTCAGGATACTCATTATCTTCAGCCACTAACTGGGCGGATCTAATGAGCTTCCCACCCCAGGTCATTCTTCTCTTAGGAATCTACAGATAAAGATTACACAATGAATGATGGGTAACTAACACCCTAGACACCAACAGCATTCACTAAAACCCTTACCTTTTGGACCGGGACAACATTTGATGCCGTCACCAGCAGCTTTGTTAGGTTTCTAATCCTATCTGCTTGATCCCTCTGGAGCTGATCCTTCTCTTGGAGAAGCTGGAAGAGCGTTTCCTTCTCGGTCACAGTTGTTTGGGTGACAGAAGAAACCTATAAGAGAAATAATCGATCACAATATTAGTGCAGCTGAATTTAAGATGCACGGAATTACGCAGCAAAAAAGCCCGCAGAACTGATTTACCTCCTGGAGACGCCTCTTGAGATCCACGATTTCATTGCGATACCTTCTCAAGAGAGCTCCGTCGTCTGAGACCTCCGTAACATGAGGGTCATTTTTCATACGCTTTGCTGCACTAGCAAACTGCATGTGGAATAAAAAGCATAGACATTCACTCGCCACCCAATATCTGTGGGAGCACGGATCAGAGATGCCATGCGTGCCCTTCTTACCTGTAAGGTGCTCAGAGTTTCATCCACAGTAGCAGGTGTGATGGTGCAGATGATGACTGTTTTGGCATTGCCGCCCAGAGAATTTTGGAGAATACGGGTTAGTTTACTGTCTCTGTAATTCGTGAATCCTCTGTAGGATGTGAAAAGGGAGCTTTTAGTTCAGGAATAGGGCTTGTATAAAGCTTTACGACGGGAATAATTTAAGCTGGAATTATTTTTGCCTCAAAAAAAAAAAAAAACCCAAACAAACCCAAAAACCAAACAAAAGTGTTACAAAAGTACTGGCAACCCCCAAACACAAACCTTAATAACAGTACCAGCCTTCCCTCACAGACACACTTCGTAAGCATGCATAACCACTTTGCATTGTCCTCTGGAAATGCACATTCTAGTTTCATTTACTTTGCAATTCTTTGACGGTTATTACCGTATTTTTTGGACCATTCGACAGTGCGCCTTAAAATGCCGTGCTCCTAATGTATGAATTAATTCTGGTTGTGCTTTCTGACCTAGAACCGATTGTAGATGGTACACAGCGCTCATAAATCTGTCAAAATGTTTTAGCACGGCCTTGGTAAGTTACGAAGCTTACGGCCACCGTAGTGCGCATCATCACGGGGTAATACGGTAAGTGCTTCAGCATTAGGGTATGTGCATTCATTCATTCATTTTCGAAGCGGATTTCAAACACAACGCTATCAGTCACGCAGTACAACATGGTCATAGAGCAGCTGTGAGAGAATTCAACATTAACGAATCAATGGTACGGAAGTGGAGGAAGCAAGAAGACGCCCTGCGCCAGGTAAAGACCAAACTGAGCTTCTGACGGAACTTAAGGGTTTTGTTTCATTTCATGCGTCTTATAACCCGGTGCCAAACAGGACCTGATCTGTGGTGGCTCTGTGGGGGTCCTGACCATTAGAGAAGAGTAAAAGTATGTAGAGAAACAGACTGACTACAGTCTAATAATAAAACTAGAGTGCAGTGACCACTAAAACGTAAAGAATAAGCAGAATATAACTGACTGTTGCACAGTACTGCATGTTTCAGCTGGACATGGTTTTAAGTAGAGAACTAGCTAGGTCCAGCCTTATAAACAGCCAACTTTCAAACAGGATTTAAACTAAATCCTAGGAACATTGCTTGTCTACTCCAAGGCAGATGTCTAGAACGTCTTTCCACGGAACTCGTGTGAGCCACAATATAGAAAAGCAATAAGCCTTCTTGCTGAGCAAAGAAGAACAGCTCGTACCCATCAAGTCACTCCATTTGAAGGTTCCAGACTGAAAGATTAGAATGCCTGTTCATTCAGAATTACAGCTTTTATGGTGGTTGCAGTCCAAGCAAATGTGAGTTAAGGACGTTGCTCAAGGGCACAACAGTGGCAGTGCTGGGATTTGAACACTCAAATGTTTCCTATGATAATTTATATACATCACTGCAATCATAATGCAGTGGGATTAGGAATGCCGTGTACATGGTAGCGTTCCATGTGTGTCTTCACAGAACGCAATAGGGACATGAAACAGCGCACACCTGTGGCCATTCTCTCTCCATTTTTGCAAACAGGCGTGAGAAAGTCAGTCATGGTTTGGATGGGATTTGCATGAAAAACCAATCATGAGACCACAAACAAGCCTAGAGTAAAACTGGTTTGGATCAAGACCAAAGTATTCAGCTAGAAGTATATAATTTGATGTCACAAAATGTAGCAGAGATGCTCAGATTCATACTTCTGGCTTTCATCCGACAGTTTCTTGATGACTTGTCCCAAGGTGAACAGACTGCGATTAATATTGCACCCCTCCTTAAAACGGGTTCCTAAAACAAAGCAAATTACAAACACCAATGACATTTGAGCATAAACATGAGTAAGCCTGTAATATTAAGTGGTTTAAATTAGGGATACACCGATGCCACTCATTTCCTTCCGATACCTGAAATTCAAGTATCTGCCAACACCAACTACTAACACCGACCCCATCCAAATTTACTCCATAGGTGCCTATAAATCCTGATATTTATAGCGTTCCAAATTTTTTTTTTTTTTTTTTTTAGATTGGCATGCATTTATTTTGGCACAACAAAGTGCATCAAAATATGCTATGCAGCTTTAAATAACAGTATTTGCTGTTTGAGTTTTAAATGTTTCAGAGCCATGATAAAATACAATGTGTCATAATGCAGTAACAAGCACAAACAGGGAGGCTTAAGCTTACAAACTTGTTTAATTGTTGGTTATATTTATGTTGCTGTCCATTACCGATAGTGTGCGGAAGTGTCGGTATCGGCGCAACACTAATTTAAATGTGTGGTCACAACTGAGCACCACACTATGCCTATCCAACAGAGCTTACCTTCAGCTCCGGTCTGACTTGCTCGTTCAGCTCCAGCAAGATCCACCAAATTCTGTTAAGGACAAAAATAATTAAATAACTGGTCCAACCCAAAGCTAGCCTTAGCTTCGTACTGGAATGAGGTGCTGCTTAATTAGTAAAGCAGAAGCAGTTCACTTTGGCATCGGTTGTTTATATTTTTGTTGTCGTTTGTATTCTTCTACTTTATTAAATATGATCCCAACAATGTCTGTTCAGTAGGGATGTCAGACAGTTAAACAAGCAATTAGAATCCTGGTTATCATGTTAACCACAAGTTTCTTCTTGCTGCAAATTGAACCTAACAAAAACTTTTTCCATTAAAATATACACAGCCTCAAGTGGACAATGCAATTATTACTTTTTCATTCATTCATTTAACAGCTTTTGTTGTTTGCTGCAGCATCACAGAATGCTCGGAAAGTGGGCTACAAGCCATTGCAACCTATGTTTAATGCAATATTATCCTTTTTTTAAGGTACGGTAGCTGTTGCAAGGAATGAGCCTCACCTAGGCATGTAGAGCTTTATACATGTTCTGTACAGTGGTGCCTTTAGAATTTTTTCTATTTCTGCATAAATATGACTTAAAACATCAGATTTTCACACAAGTCTTAACAGTAGATAAAGAGAACCCAGTTAAACAAATGAGACAAAATATTATACTTGGTCATTTATTTATTGAGGAAAATGATCCAATATTACATATTAGTGAGTGGCAAAAGTATATGTGAGCCTTTGCTTTCAGTATCTGGTGTGACCCCCCTGTGCAGCAATAACTGTAACTAAACGTTTCCTGTAACTGTTGATCAGTCCTGCACACCGGCTTGGAGGAACTTTAGCCCATTCCTCCATACAGAGCAGCTTCAGCTTTGGAATGTTGGTGGGTTTCCTCACATTAGCTGCTCGCTTCAGGTCCTTCCACAACATTTCCATTGGATTAAGGTCAGGACTTTGACTTGGCCATTCCAAAACATGAACTTTATTACATTACATTACATTTACAGCATTTAGCAGACACCCTTATCCAGAGCGACTTACA
>JAJAGP010003696.1:0-66592 GCA_025084515.1 Ancistrus triradiatus | reverse complement strand
ATTAGATTAGATATATCAGATTAACGTTAGATTAGATATATCAGATTAACGTTAGATTAGATTAGATATGTCAGATTAATGCTGGATTACATTAGATTAAACATATCAGATTAATGTTAGATTACATTAGATTAGATATGTCAGATTAATGTTGAATTAGATTAGATATATCAGATTAAATGATAGATTAGATAGATTTGATGAGAATATATTAAAATAGTTTAGAATTAACCTATATTAAATTAGATTCAGATTACATTAGGGCGGCACGATGGCGCAGCAGTTAGTGCGTTTGATCCGGGTGCTCCAGTTCCCGCCCACATTCCATAGACATGCATGTTAGGATATTTGGTGTTTCTAAATTTAACAGTTTAACTTTTCATTGGTTTGTTTTTAAGTGCAAGTTCCTACATCAAGTGTTACATCATGTGTGGAAGCACTGAGTGCATTTAGATCCACTTAATAATCCAATAACTGCAGAAATCTGATTATGACTGGATTAGTAAGTGCATGTAAACGCACGTACTGTGTGTTATTTATATAGCCTTTAAGCCGGACCCTTGAGTTGTCTTGTACTGAATCAAACTGATAGTAATTCATCTAGATAACGTTCACACTGTGTATCTGTCCATCCTAAAATACCACAAAAGCTATTGTTCAGCCCTAATAGATGGACAGAATGACATTATTATTATTACTGTCTCATGATGAACTGTTAAACACTGCAGTTACTGTGCTTTATCTATTGCAGTCTTACACAAACGTTTCTAAATTTTAAGAAGTTAAATCCCTGCAGAGACTGCAGCTTTACTGAACAGTCAACAATTCAGTTAAATTCCTTACACAAACTGCTATCATAAATTGTATGCAGGCTACATTAGCACTGATTCACTCTAAAGAAATTAACCGACTTAACACAAAATCACAAAGTAATCTCTCTCTCTCTCTCTCTCTCTCTCTCTCTCTCTCACACACACACACACGCACACACACACACACACACAGAGTCATTTATTCATCCTGTAACCCTTTCCCTTAATGCACAGGTTATTAACCTCACACTCACTCATACTGACCTTAGTGTGATAATGTAATATATAATTAAGTGTGTGTGTGTGTGTGTGTGTGTGTGAGAGAGAGAGAGAGAGAGAGAGAGAGAGAGAGAGAGAGAGAACTCACCTGAGGTCGGTCCACGTCTGTACTGACACACACTGTTTACACACCACTGGCTAATTCCTCTATGAGCTCCAGTGGTCACTGTCACAGCTCACACACACAGACCTCAGATCAGTCAACCAGCACGCACGCACACACACACGCACAGGCAGGTGTGCGCGCGCACACACACACACACACACACACACACACACACACACAATGATGAGTGATGTAAAGTCAAGCTGGGGTTTATCTAACTTTTAACTTCGGAGAAAGAAAACAATACGTTATTGTGTACAGGTGCAGTACCAAAGCATAACCACTAGAGAGCAATAAAGTGTTAGAATGAATTTTGATTAACCACGATTACGATTTATTATGAAATTACTTTTAAAAAATATGAAACTGTATACAAAACGGTGTCAGTATCAGGTCTTTCAGCGTTCTGAAAATGAATACATTATTAGAGAAAGAACAGTTTTGTTCAAAACCATATAGCGTAATAAACATGTCTCGTAATGATCCCACCAGATTATTCTAACAATATACTACAAACGGTTTCTGTTTTGGGTTAACACATCGTGACAAATCAAAATATCTTGAGTGTTAGATGGAACCTGAGAATAGCCAAACTATACGTATCAACAGAGTGTATAAACAGCCACAGATCAGTGTATTATAACTAACTGAACTGCACACAGTTAGTGGAAGAGTGTCTGCAAACTGGTGTACACTGGGGCTGTTCTTAAGGTCAGGAGAGATGGAACCAAGGCGACTCAATGTTGGACCTTTCTTTTTTTTCTTGGTTTATGGTTTGGCTTGGATGTGTTATTTGAGCATGCACACACATTTTTCTCTCTAATTATACTCCTCGTTGAGAATGGGTATAATGGGAGTAACCTTTAAGTTTTCCCCAACATAGGCAGCATATGATAACTGTAAATTATCTATAAATAACTGTACATATTATATTTGACAGTGTGAGGGTGAAGAGTTTACAGCGAGCATAATATAAAGCAAACAATACAATGGGTTGTACTGATACCCCATTGACTCCGCTTCCAATGAGTCAAATTAATCTACTTTCTGTCCTGCTGCCCTTAAAGTCCAGAGAGAATTGGTTTGCCAACTTTGATTGAGAACTTAACTTGATTTGCACAGAACCTTGAACCAAACACCATCAGACACCTTGAAATTGCATCGGAATGCCAAAAGTGAGCCAAAGCTTAATGTCTAACATGACAAGCCGACCTCACAGTCAGGTTCCAAAATCTAGCGGAAAGCCCTTAAGAAGAATAGTTAGTTATATTTAGAATAGTTCAGTTAATTTGAAGGTGAAATTAGAGTCAGGTGTTTCAATCAATGGGATGACAATCAGGTGTGAGTGGGCACCCTGTTTTATTTAAAGAACAGGGATCTATCACAGTCTGCTCTTCACAACACATGTTTGTGAAAGTTTATCATGGCACGAACAAAGGAGATTTCTGAGGACCTCAGAAAAAGAGTTGTTGATGCTCATAAGGCTGTAAACGGTTGCAAAACCATCTCTAAAGAGTTTGGACTCCACCAATCCATAGTCAGACAGATTGTGTACAAATGGAGGAAATTCAAGACCATTGTTACCCTCCCCAGGAGTGGTCGACCAACAAAGATCACTCCATGAGCAAGGCGTGTAATAGTTGGCGAGGTCACAAAGGAGCCCAGGGTAACTTCTAAGCAACTGAAGGCATCTCTCACATTGACTAATGTTAACGTTCATGAGTCCACCATCAGAAGAACACTGAACAACAATGGTGTGCATGGCAGGGTTGCAAGGAGAAAGCCACTGCTCTCCAAAAAGAACATTGCTGCTCGTCTGCAGTTTGCTAAAGATCACGTGGACAAGCCAGAAGGCTACTGGAAGAATGTTTTGTGGACGGATGAGACCAAAATAGAACTTTCTGGTTTAAAAGAAAAGCGTTCCAACTGCATTCCAGAATGAGAACCTTATCCCATCTGTGAAACATGGTGGCGGTAGTATCATGGTATGGGCCTGTCTTGCTGCATCTGGGCCAGGACGGCTTGCAATCATTGATGGAACAATGAATTCTGAATTATATCAGAGATTCTAAAGCAAAATATCAGAACATCTGTCCATGAACTGAATCTCAAGAGAAGGTGGGTCATGCAGCAAGACAACGACCCTAAGCACACAAGCCGTTCTACCAAAGAATGGTTAAAGAAGAATAAAGTTCATGTTCTGGAATGGCCAAGTCAAAGTCCTGACCTTAATCCAATCAAAATGTTGTAGAAGGACCTGAAGCGAGCAGCTAATGTGAGGAAACCCACCAACATCCCAAAGCTGAAGCTGTTCTGTACGAAGAAATGGGCTAAAATTCCTACAAGCCGGTGTGCAGGACTGATCAACAGCTACAGGAAACATTTAGCTGCAGTTATTGCTGCACAGGGGGATCACACCAGATACTGAAAACAAAGGTTGCCACTCACATACTTTTGCCACTCACTAATATGTAATATTGGATCATTTTCCTCAATAAATAAATGACCAAGTATAATAGTTTTGTCTCATTTGTTTAATTGGGTTCTCTGTTTAACTGGGTCCACTGTATATGTAATAGATGGGATCAGTTGTTCAACACTAACTATGTTCTGTAGACTAATGAACTGCTGCTTGGTTGCTGAGGAAGAGAATTTGGCACCAGCATGCAGTTTCAGCCTCGGCCCTCACGCTGAATGGAGAGAAAAGGGAGGAATATTTGTGTGACACTGGGTCCTTGTTTTCTATTGGAAGACCCAGAAGGCGTGAGCATAAGGAGATGCAGGGGGCACGGAGTGCATAGTAATGACATCAAGACGTTATGGGTGGAGAGTGAAAATGCTGACCCTCTTGCATGTTAAACCCCTGGGGTGAAAAGCAGGTTAGATGAGATGTTAATGATCCTCACACACACTCTGTACCTATGTTGAATATGAAGAAGGGATGAACATTAAGCTACTGTGTTTAATCGTTACTAGCAATGTGGCCAGAACCTGTTTAGGCATGCTTTGAACTAATGAAGGCTGGTAAAGGCTATTATTGTATGAATGCTAGGGGACTTTTATGGCTAAAATTTACAGCATTGCCTTCTTGCATCTTCAAGCCGCCTTAGTAGACATTAGCTCAGATATCCTTCAGCCCATGAACACCATCCAACACCTAAAACCCTGCTGATATTGATAAAAAAGGAAAAGGGCAATCTATTTTGTTTTATTAAATATGTAGATGCAATCTCAGTCTTAGCTTAGTTGACTGAAGCTGAGTTTTAATCAAAGACTTTAGTTGGAGAATCAGCCTTTTGGACGTCCAGATGAAGTTCGTTCCACCACCTGGATGCAATCCAGTGAAAAGTCTCTTCCTTTAGTCTCGGGGGCTCCAGATGAGCTATGCTTTAGTCTTGAAGGGTACAAGATATAGAGCAGTGTTTGGGAAAAGCCTTTATGTAAGAAGGAGCTGGGTGATATACACTCACCAGTCACTTTATTAGGTACACCTTCTTGTATCTACACTCATTGTCCATTTTGTCAGTTCCACGTACCATATAGAACTTTGTAGTTCTACAATTACAGACTGTATCCTATCTGTTTCTCTACATACATTTAGTCCACTTTATTCCATAATGGTCAGGACCCCAACAAGACCAGCACACTATGTTCACACATCTACATTATCGCTCCACCTTGCAGATGTAAAGGGAGAGACAGTAGCTCATCTGTCGTTGTACAGTTTGTGTTAGTCATCCTCTAATCCTTCATCAGTGCTCACAGGATGCTGGTGGCTGGACATTTTTGGCTGGTGGACTATTTTCAGTCCACCAGTGACACTGAGGTGTTTAAAAACTCCAGCAGCACTGCTGTATCTGATCCACTCATACCAGCACAACACACACTAACACACCACATCAGAGTCAGTGCATGTCAGAGCTGAGAATGATCCACCACCCAAACAGAACACGATCTGTGCTAGAGAACAGAGTACAGGGACAAACAGAGTATGTAGAGAAACGAATGGACTGCAGTCTGTAATTCTAGAACTACAAACTGCTTCTATATGGTAAGCGGAACTGATCAAATGGACATTGAGTGTAAAAACAAGGAGGTGTAATGGATCTAATGAAGTGACCGGTGAGTATAGATCTGATGCAGCAGCTGCTTGGAGACACAGTGGGATCACATGATTTAATTTGAGCATGCTCTTACAAGTTTAATATTTTATTAAACTATTATTTTAGTTGTGCAGCTCCTGTGGTTTTTGAAGTGAGTTTCCATCAGGTACCATGGTTACCGTAGCGTGAGATTCAGCTATTTGAACCACACAGCTATCAGTTATCTACACAGTTATCTGTTTTAATGGATCTTTCCACCAAGACAGTCGATATATTCAGTATAAACATGTGTATTTAAAAAATCACACCTTGTCAGTTTTGTACAAAATGACTTTTATTTATAATTAAGAAGAAGTCATTATAAGTGTACATGTTATAGACAACAAATCCAAATATTTCTTTGAAGGACGTTTTGCGGTGGATGCAGTAGCCTGGCTTTAAAAAAAAAAAAAGTCCTCGTGCACCACTCGTCCAATCAGAGAAGGGTTCTCGGAGGCTGATGCAATGTCCGTGGTGTGATTGGGTGAGATCTGACATCGCGTGGGGCACGGTCCAATCCAGTGTCAAAACGTAGAGTCGATTCCGTGTCCGAGTGTCGATTCAAAAAGTCAGTTCGATGAACTGATTCAAAAACTAACCATAGTACTGGAATTAGATTAAAAAAATGAGTTAATAAATAGATATTACATAGCAGTTTGTATTGGATTACATTTTCCAGGCCATCTCATTTTGTTTACATTTTTTTGGTCACTGTGTGTTCAATAACGTCTTAAGATAAAAAACCTCTGCTGACTTTGGTGTATTTTTCAACTAAAACAAAACGCCGATCAAATAAAGCTAATCACTTTAATATTAAATAACGTTTCATTATGTATCTTTTATTATAATTTTTAAGAATATATTTGATCATCGAGAAACAAATTGCATAAGAGTGAGAGGATTCAAAATAAAAAGCTGCCAGACTGCGGTGTGGGACCGGTCACAGTGAATCGACTCTTATAATCGTTGAATCGACTCCCTGACACAGCATCCTGCCACAACGGAACAATGTGACAGGGATGACGTAGTGCGACGTAGGTCCATTATTTTGACATGTTATTAGTAGGAGTGTGTGCACGCGCTGTGTCAGAAGGAAACAGAGGGCGCACAGAGGAGATTCGGTAGAATATTTAAAATGTATTTATTCTGAGAGTTACTGAATGAAGGTGGGAGCCGTGGCTCACCGGGACTCGGTACGACCTGTGCTGACTAATCGATACAGTAAATAAAGCCCATAATAAAGAGGATCCAGGCGCGCTTATGGATTTCATGCTGAGCGGCGTCGCCGCGTGCGGCGCGTGTTTATTCACCAACCCGCTGGAGGTGGTGAAGACCAGGATGCAGCTTCAGGGCGAGCTGAAGAGCAGAGGAACCTACAGTGTCCACTACAGGAATGTCTTCCACGCTTTCTACACCATCGGCCGGGTGGAGGGGCTGTCCGGGCTGCAGAAGGGGCTGGTCCCCGGTCTGTTATATCAGTACTTCATGAACGGAGTCCGTCTCGGTTCTTACTCCATCATCGAATCCGCCGGTTACATCTACACCGACGGCCGCGTCAGCACCGTCAAGAGCACCGTCGCTGGAGCCCTGGCCGGGGTCGCCGGGGCTTTCATGGGCAGCCCCATCTACCTGGTGAGCAGCAGAACCGGGAATCACAAACGAACGGGATTTACCGGTCCGCTCTCCTGGTTATTCGATCAGTCATGTGTCTGCTTTTGGCTGTTGATGTGCGCTTGCGCACTATGGAAGTTAGAGTTATAGTTTGTAGTTTGATATAACACAACAATAAGTATTTTGGCTTTAATTTCAGCCCGTTAGTTTTAGTTCCGCTTTAATTCAATTATTCTGAACATATGTGAAGTTATTTTAATGGCAGTTTCAGGGTTATTTGTTGTTTGTGATAGTATTTATAGACATCCATTGAGTCATTTAGCAGACCCCCTTATATGGAGGAATTTATAACTGATTCATTCATGCAGTATTGAATATAGACATAATATACCTAGACGCCGGGTTGGACGCTGGATCATGCGTCAACGTAGTGGCCATATTGGTCCAGGCAACTTCTCATTTACATTTACATTTTACAGCATTTAGCAGACACCCTTATCCAGAGCGACTTACAATTGATACAATCTTACAATCCAAGTAATTGTGGGTTAGTGGCCTTGCTCAAGGACCCAACAGTGGCAGCTTGTCAGAGATAGGATTTGAACCCTGGACCTTTTGGTCCATAGTCCAGTACCTTAACTGCTAGGCTACCACAGTACATAAATCTTTATAGACTGTATTGGGAAAAACATGCAATATTCTAGTCTAATAAATAATAAAACAATAATAATAGATTAGCAATAGTATATGTAGTATAAACAGTAATATAATAGTTACATAATATAGTATTCACTATGTTATAAACTGTATCGTCTTGATGCATACTCAGTAATCCAGGTGAGAAAATCCCAGAAGTTGAATCTGTTCATCTGGACATAAATTATGTGTACATGTATGGACATATTATATACTGTATTATACTACTATTGTATTACTATTTATACGACTTAAACTATATTTACTATTGTTAATCTATTTTTTCATTAATTACATTATTTATTACACTACCTCTTATTGTGCTGTATAATGCTTTTGAGGAGATCTGTATCATTTCACTGTTATAACAAACAGAAAGGAGACTAACTGCCAGTGTCTCACTGTTTAATATTTATTTGTTGATTTCATTATGTTTTTGCCAATGATGGTCAATTATAAGAACTTAAAGATGCACAATTTAGATACTTTTTACAGTATTTCAAAGTAAATGAGGCGAGTTCTGATGTTAAATTCATATACATTTAATTATAGTACATTAAATCCACATAGGTCAAAAGCCTTAAATATAAAAATGACTCATTTAAATTCGGTTGAGGAATAATTAGGTTATTGTTCATTTTAACAAGAAAAAAAACACAGCTCCTCCGTTCACTTGTATTTGTTTACAAGCCAGTCTTGCATGGGTCAATATGGCGGACATGTTGACGTATCGCAGCAACAAAACAAAGCAGCCAATGCAGCGTCTACGTATATATCTCTGTGGTATTGAACCCTAATATTTGGAATTTGAACCAGTACCTTAACTGCTAAGCCATCACAGTCCCCCAAACAGTAATGTTCGTTCGTTCGTTCGTTCATTCATTCATTCATTCATTCATTCATTTCTTATCCGCTTAATTCTGGCCATAGTTGCAGGAAAACTGGTTTCTCAGTGGTGGCACAGGGTGAAATGAGGCAGGAACAACCCTAGGCAGGGCGCCGATCCATCGTAGGGCACACACTTGCACAATAAGGGCACTTTAGAAACACTAATTAACCAAGAACGGAGAACTGGATTGAACCAGGGACGCTTGAGCTATGAGGCGACAGCACTAACCTCTGGGAATTTGAACCATGGACCTTCTGGTTCACAGTCCAGGTTCTTAAACACTGCACTGCCAGAGTCTCTGTTTTATCCCACTTATGTTGGCCAAGGTTGTGGTGGAATCCAGAGCCTATTCACAAAGTCACTTGTTTCAGGCAGGGGTACAGCCTGAACAAAGTCAAAGTCTGAGTCATTTATGTATTGCTTTTTACAATAGTGCATCGTAGGGACTGTGGTAGCCTAGCAGTTAAGGTTAAGGTACTGGACTCTGCACCAAAAGGTCCAGGGTTCAAAGCTGCCACTTGAGCAAGACCCTTAACCCACAATTGCTTGGATTGTAAGATTGTACCAATTGTAAGTCGCTCTGGATAAGGGCGTCTGCTAAATGCTGTAAATGTAAATGTTTCTCAAAGCAGGTTTAAAAACACAACTGAGCAATCTAAGGGTAACGGAGGAAAGGAAAAACTCCCTAAATGTGATGAGGAAGACACCTTGAGAGGACTCAAACCCCTTGGGCAGCTTTAGATGTTATATCAACAGGGTGCCAGTCCATCACAGGTTTCCATAAATGTACATCCTGACCTTCACATTGCAAGCCCTGGGTTCGATCCCAAAGCTGAAGTAATAACATGAACGTCAGGTAGTGTGGTTACGGGTGGTGTGACCTAAGTATTCTTAAAGAACAAGAACAGGGATCAAATTTGTCAGTGTTTTATTCAGTATTTGTTTTTCTTCAACCATACATACAGCGTACTGCTTACACCAATCAGTTATGACTGCTAATTGCTTAAATACATCTTATTTAATCTCTTTCTTTATTTAAATGGCTAGCAAACTGAAATGTACCTACATATTACAGATAACATGTACCTCAGCACTTTCTCATGTTGAATATAAGTCTAATCTGAGGTGCGCTGTGTACCTGAGCAGGAAAGTAAAGCAGTGGAATGCTGATGTTCCTGCTTAGTTCAGGTCTGAGTCACAGTGGAGGAGAATGTGACCCATGTTGAGTTCTTGTAAGTGAAATTCTTTGTAATCAAATGTATGGAAATAACCAGGGTGACTTTGTGTGTCCTTGCAGGTGAAAACACACCTGCAGAGTCAGTCGCAGTCTACCATCGCCGTTGGACATCAGTATCAGCACCGGGTAAGATCCAGAAAAAAAAACCCCAAAAAGAAGCCTGTTAAGCCCAGGAAAAATGTACTGTGAGTTTTCGTAATGAAATTTAAATGGCTTGACAGTTTTAATGTGAATTTTCAGTTTGACCATGAAGTTCACAGTTCTTCTATGAATTTGTGATGGTAATTTGGCCACTTGATGATTCTACTGTCAAATTTCACAGTACATTTTATCCTGGGCGCCCAGCACACTTCCTCTAGCCGCTTCCTCTTGGGAAATCCACTCAAATAACCCAAACTTGAGTCAGAGTTCAGTCTAGGAGGCTTACTGGAAAGTAGCAATATCTGATATTTCAGCTCACTGTGAACTACTATGACGCGAGAAAACCCGAAATGGGACCACATGCCTGAAAGATTTGGAGAAACATACCGCTAATCGAATATTGTTATAAAATAATATGATTTATATATTTTATTGTGTCCGCGCCGATTTGTGTTGGCCAATTATGTGTCTGTGTGACGCCTGACCTGGCCAGAAGGCACCTCTGGGAATTGAACCCATGTCACTGTGGGGGTGGATTAGCGAATTGGCGCTGTGTTCCTGAGTGCCACTTTATGGATATACAAATATAAATATACAAACAAAATGGGTAAAACCTACTGTCATTACCCATAGTTCACTTATGTGCTTTTTAATCTCCATAAGCAATGTAGCAATTAGTGGCAAGTCAATACCTGTTTTTCTGCCTCGGATGATCTGAATGCAATTAGAGTTTGAACCGGTTCAAATGTTTTAATGAATTTCTTTAGTTAAATTCTTTCTCTCTCTAACAGGGTATGATGCACGCCCTGATGGCGATCCACAGAGAGCATGGCATTGTGGGATTGTGGCGAGGTTCGAGCGCAGCAATACCAAGGGTCAGCGTGGGGTCGGCGTCTCAGCTCTCCACTTTCTCCATCGCCAAGGAGTTTGTCACTGATTTGCAGGTACACACAAACACACATGGCATTGTGTGTATAATCTGGGTCAACATTATATTCAAAGTACTAAGTACCTGTATTTGGAGTCGATTTGAACTTGGACTTTGACTCGCAGACCAAAGACTTGAGACTCTACTCTGAGTGTAGTGAACATCTCTGCTCAGCAGTGACATATCTGAAGTCATATTTAATGTTGCTGTTACTAACTTCCTACAAATCATGTTTTAGTAATCAGGGTTTGGGTACCTACACACTGGCTGCACCTACTAGTGTACTCATAGTCCTCATACTGCAGTACTAAAGCGCAAGATCACTAGAGGAAAGGCACTATCGGTGTTCTTATCATTTGACCTGGTGTTTAGAAGAATTTGTTCACAGGCTGCTCCATGCCTGTCCAGAGTCGAGTCTCGGGTCTATAGTGTGAGAGTCCGAATCGAGTCTTGAGTCTCGAGTCTGTAGCACAAGAGTCCAAATTGTCTTGAGTCTTTCCTTGGAAGAAAAAAGTGGTTTATGGGGTGGAAATTCTGGAACATAAAATTAACACAGCAAACTCATGACGTTTGAGTACCTGCCACCCAGAACTGTACAAAAAAGTGAATGTAAATTAAGCTCATGCTACCTTAAGACTTGGAATCAGGTTGCTGTTAAAAACCATAACTTTACCTTTAGTTTGATGTTTCATGTCTATAGTGTTGTTTAATGAAGCTTAACCTAGCAGTGTAACCCTGTTCTCACTTGTCTTGAGCATTAGTCACCAAGTCTCCTACCTCAAATTCTGCTGAACCTTGA
The DNA here is from genome assembly GCA_025084515.1 of Ancistrus triradiatus. NCBI lineage: Eukaryota > Metazoa > Chordata > Actinopteri > Siluriformes > Loricariidae > Ancistrus > Ancistrus triradiatus. The sequence goes on along the minus strand of JAJAGP010003696.1, from coordinate 54,952 downwards.
GCGAGAGTAAAGGAATTGCGAAGAAGTTCACTGTTTAATTAGACTGTCATCTGAGTAAAATTGTCAGCATGTTAATATTAAATACATGCCAAATGTATTAGAAGAAAAAGTGTGGCCACATCATTTTGGACGTTTACATGCTATTAAGTGTAACATCACTTAAGTTATTGTTTAGGAACGTTAGTAATGAGTAAGAGCTCTAACATAGTAAAACCTTTAAAAATGCATGACTAAAATGAGGCAATTTATTTCATTGACTAAACTAAATGTTTTTAGCTGAATGCCACCTAAGTGAGGTGGCATTTGAGTTTATGATTGGTTGATATCATACAATAGCAGGGCTAAACTGTTAAGCATGACCTAAGCTTAGGGCTCAGATTCAAGCAGCAATTACATTAACCACAGGAAACAGGATGGTCCAGTCCAAAACCGGACCCCTAGCAACCAGAGTGCTGAGTGGGCAGCATGTGAAATGCTGACGAATCACGTGCCTTGAGGTTAACCAACAGATTTGGGACATTAGGTGGTTAAAATGTCGTAGTTTCCCATGAGCTGTACGTTTGGATGAAACAGCGCTCCACATGTAGCCATATGGATATGGAGAACCATCAGCAGGACCCACGACTCACCTCTCCAATACCAAGGTCACTTACTGCAGTCCTCTGGGGCAACATGCTAGACTGATCCATTTGGGCCTGACCACAATACCGCTGGAAGGAACGCAGCAGATGAGCTGGTAAAACGAGACAAACCGGTTTAAACACAATCCAAGTGCGGATCGTGTCATCACATGAGCTTAAAGCAGTTTCACTTTCACAGTGCTGATGCCTCCATTCATACCCTGTGTACATTAACAGGAAATAATTAACCTTGAAAAACAGGGAACTGTCTAAAAGTCATAATTGTTCTTAAGAAAAGAGTTATATAATTCTTTCGAAGTTATTTGAAGAATAACAATTTTCCCTTACATTTTTTCTTAAGAATTTAGTTAAGAAAAAGCACACATTTTCTTTCTTAAGACACTTTGATCTTTCATTAATTCGGTCCCTGGACTACACGTTGCCACTGCTGGGACGGCCCTTTAGCAAGGCCCTTAACCCTGAACTCCTTGGACTTGTAAGATTATATCAGTTGTAGGTCGTATTCTAAATGTTTATATTTATTTGCTTTATTAATGTTCTGGAGTCACCTTATAACTAATTGATTGTCCACAGACATTCAGTAATGAGCTTTTATTTACACAGTTCTGTTGATTAAACACATTACACGATCACAGTGCCAGTTCTGTCCAGCCTGCGCCCTGACCGGGCACAACTGTAACAATTTTTATTATCATGGTCATTTAAACACTTGGCTGGCACAGTGGCAGTTCTCTAGCCCACCACCAGAAGTTGGAGATGCGGGTTCAAGGCCCTTCTGTCCTGGGTCAGGCATAAGCAGGGTTAAAATGGCTCTCTGTGTCTCTCTGCAGATCTTCTCTCCTGATAGCTGGCTGGTGCCCCTGTGTGCGGGGATGATCAGCAGCGTGGTGGTCGTCTTATTCATGACGCCGTTCGATGTCGTCAGCACACGACTCTATAATCAGCCCGTGGATCATCTGGGAAAGGTGAGCTCCCAGCGAGAGAGGTGAAACTTTCTGTATTAATCAATTAGTCACCTGAGTCATAAGCTCCCAGAACCTGACAGCTGTTGTTTATTTCTGTTGATAGTTGCTTTCATGAAGCACATTCTCTACTATAGAACCTAGTTCTTGTGCCACCTAATAATACCCCTGGTAAAATGTATCTAATCAGCCCACTTTTAGGGAGTTTACCCAGCATTTTACTTCATTACAAATGAACAAATCACAGTTCTGACCCCTAGCACAGGCACCTAACCCGGTTTGATTACTAGCTGAACATACTGGCTTCCCGAAGCATACTTCAAACAATTTAAAGTTTTTGAATTAATGGTCTATTTTCTCCAGATCAAGCTGAGAGATAATATGGGATCGCTCAATGTTGAGCTAAATATTATGGAATCATCAACCAAAAAAAACAGCTACTACTTTGAGTCTCCTCCTTCAGCTATCATATCTGTGATTTGTTTATTTATGACGAAGTAAAACCTGGGTGATCATTCTCCAAGTCTGGTGATTCCATAATTTTGCCAGGGGTAGTAATTGATGATACCAAGCTATAATCTAAACATGAAATGCTCTACGCAAATGTACATGCATAGTAGTTTAACTAGTCTGATTCTTTAGCTGTATTAAGTGCAATGAGAGCTCTAAATCACTGCTGCTCAGCCTTGGTGCTTGTTTTATGATTGTGAAATCAACTAAGCTGGCTATACGAACTAGTGCTGCACCGACACGGTATCCAACCATTACAAAGCTTAGTAAGATTATGCCTCCCTTCTTGTGCTTGTTACTGCATTATGACAAAATGTTTAAAATGTGGTACTGTGGTAGCCTAGTGGTTAAGCTACTGGACTCTGGACCACAAGGTCCAGGATTCAAATCCCACCTCTGCCAAGCTGCCACTGTTGGGTCCTTGAGCAAGGCCCTTAACCCACAATTGCTTGGATTGTAAGACTGTACCAATTGTAAGTCGCTCTGGATAAGGGTGTCTGCTAAATGCTGTAAATGTAAATGTAAATGTTTTTTTCATAGCTCTAAAGCTTTTCAAACGCAAGCAGTAAATACTACCATTTCAAGCTTATTATTCTTGTTTGGAATACAGAACACTGCTTTTACCAAAATAAAGGCACGCCAATCTACAAGAAGTGGAACTCTATAAATATCAGAAAATAGCTATAGGCACCTGTCGAGTAGTTAAGTTACAGAGTTGGTATCGGTACTTGGTATTGGCAGATATTGAACATCAGGTTTTGGTATCAGAAGGAAAAATGTGGCGTCGTTTAATGGATTCAGGTCTTGAAATTGGATTTTGTGTTTGAGTTGACGCAGCAGAATCTGGTCCGTCCAACGTGTTGTCTTGCATCCCGCAACCCATGCTGTGTAACTCAGAGATTGTGTGTGTGTGTAGGGGGAGTTGTACCGCGGGTTTGCGGACTGTTTCACGAAGACTCTGAGAAAGGAAGGAGTATTCGGGCTCTATAAGGGACTGGGAGCGTCATATTTCAGACTGGGACCCCACACCATCCTGTCCCTGCTGTTCTGGAACCAGCTACGATCATTCTACTACAGCTAACACACACTCAGTGTAAAGGGCCAAAACAGGTTTGTAGTGCTATGTTAATGCTAAATAAGTTAATATACTAATTTAAACCGGAGTACTGAGAGTTGATAGAGGAGAAAATACATTTTAAATCTTTTTATTTTTTATATTACTCTGAATGGTTTTAGTGTAGATTTGAAGGGAAGTTGACCGACTCGCTCCGAGGGAATGTTATTAAAGTTAATGTTAACCATTTCGTATTTTTATTGGGTAGCATAGCTATTTTATACAGACCTTTACAGAATCATAGTGTCCTATTTCACACCTGTCAGTTAATCAGTAATAAAGTCCGTCGCTTCGTCTATGTTGGCATCTTGTCGTCGGTGCAGGTCATTGACCCTATGTATCCTCTTCATAGTCTTTCATAGGGTCATGCAGAACATGTGATCAATGGTGTTAATGTTGTCCTGTTAACTTTGACAGCCTTAGTATGAAACAAAATGACACTTGCTAATAATAACTATACTACCCAATAATCGCTACTCATTGGTTAAAATAACAGGTATGCACCTTTTAACGTCCCATCAAGGTCAGTTCACTTTAACCACTGAGGTCTTAACAATTATAATAGGAAGTAAAAGTCGGGCTTATATACCATATAATTCACATCTGAATGGCAGAAAACTAGTACTAGCAAACCCTTGCAACACCTTCACCTTTTCTGCAACAGAAAAGAATCGCAGTCTTGCAAGAATGAAAGAAAATGGTCCCATTCTATTATAAAAGAGACAAAGATACAGTGGAGCAAAAAAGTATTAAGTCAGCCATTAATTGTGCGAGTTCTCCTACTTAGAATGATGAGAGAGGTCTGTAATTTTCATCATAGGTACACTTCAAATATGAGAGACAAAATGAGAAACAAAACTAGGAAATCACATTGTAGGATTTTTAAAGAATTTAATTGTAAATGATGGTGGAAAATAAGTATTTGGTCAGTAACAAAAGTTCAACTCAATACTCTGTAACATAACCGTTGTTGCCAATGACAGAGGTCAAACGTTTCCCGTAAGTCTTCACTAGGTTGGCACACACTGTAGCTGGTATTTTGGCCCATTCCTCCATGCAGATCTCCTCTAGAGCAGTGATGTTTTGGGGCAACACGGACTTTCAACTCCCTCCACAAATTTTCTATGGGGGTGAGGTCTGGAGACTGGCTAGGCCACTCCAGGACCTTGAACTGCTTTTTACGGAGCCACTCCTTCGTTGCCCGAGTGGTGTGTTTGGGATCATTGTCATGCTGGAAGACCCAGCCACGTTCCATCTTCAAAGCTCTCACTGATGAAAGGAGGTTTTGGCTTAAAATCTCACAATACATGGCCCCGTACATTCTTCCCTTACAGGTCTGTGAGAGCCAGAAATCTTGATTGTTTGTGGGTGACTAAATACTTATTTTCCACCATGATTTACAATTAAATTCTTTAAAAATCCTACAATGTGATTTCCTGGATTTGTTTTCTCATTTTGTCTCTCATAGATGAAGTGTAGCTATGATGAAAATTACAGACCTCTCTCATCTTCCTAAGTAGGCGAACTTGCACAATCAGTGGCTGACTTACATTTACAGCATTTAGCAGACGCTCTTATCCAGAGCGACTCACAACTCATACAGTCTTACAGTCCAAGCAATTGTGGGTTAAGGGTCTTGCTCAAGGACCCAACAGTGGCAGCTTGGCAGAGGTGGGATTTGAACCCTGGACCTTCAGGTCCATAGTCCAGTACCTTAACCGCTAGGCTACCACAGTCCCCACTAAATACTTTTTTGCCCCACTGTAAGAATCACTGTCTTGTACAGTACAGCACTGCACTACAGCTTTTCGTTTTGTGTTTTAATATTATTGTTTAAAATAAAACACTGTGTGTAGAGCATCTAAACCCCTGTGTGACCTTGGTAACGTTTGGTCAGCGTTCTGTTTCAGAACATAATGCCGACGTTAAACAGTGCATACCTGCACTCTGATTAGTTTTTTTTTTATTGTATCATTGTGCTCTTTATTTTATTTAAATGTACATGAGTATTTTGACTGACCTCAATGTGACTTGTCACTGATAGAAAATCCATTATTTATTCACTTATCAGCACTGATCAGAGCAGGGAAACAGCCTTAATAGCCACAACTTTCTGGTTATATCTCTGTGCTTAATCCTGAAAGACTACTGTACTGTATAATAATGACGGATTTTTTTGTACAGACTGAAATATGCTGGTTTATTTCTGTATTTGGTTGTAATGTGAATGCCAAACCGGTGCTTTAACTTCCGTCTAGACCTGGACCAGCAGTATTCAAGCTGTGAGGACTGTGAAATAGTTATGGGACCTGCTGAGGGGAAAGAACAAAGTGTATTCTTCTTTGGCTGAGCTTTAAATTTTAACTTTTGAAATATTTTAAGGACGCTTGAGTGGTGATGAGGATAAGCAGGGTTAAAACAAGGGGGAAAACAATTTATTGTTAGTAACTTCCATAGTGTTTGTCAATGGAGAGGTTTAATTATGTTAATGACTGCTTTGTAGATGTATACGTACTTTAGAGGGAGGGTTACAACGGAGTTTGAAAATTCAAGACGACTAATGAGTATTTGTGAACACATGGAATATTCTTTAAGTAATGGATACTTAAGGAAATGGGCATTGCTTTAGTTTAGGGCGAATCCTGAAAGATTCATATTGTCTCTATATGGCGTAGAAAACTTCAAACTTGTAGTGCATGGACCGCAATCGATTGCTTTAGGACTGCACGGGAAACCCGACTTCCTTTTAATTTAATTAAAATGTGACAAAAAAAAGCATCCAGGCGTTTACTGGATAGTGCCCTGAAGCACTTATCCATTATAAGGTCTTTATAAGTCTACAAAAATACAATTTACATAGAAAAAATATGTTAATAAGTCAAACAGCTTTGTAGTGTGCAATTATATTAGAGAATTAACCGCAGCTCCACTAGAAGATATAAGAATAATAAATAGCTAGCTAGTAAAGTGAAGTGGTCATATGTAAACAGATGTGCCACCCCTGGCAGGGACGTAGAGAATAATTTGGAACGTCTTTGTATGCGCTTCCATACTAGTGCGTGTTAATTTGTGCATGCGCAATAGCGAAATAACCTTGTACGTAAGATTTTTGTGGGCATTTGAGCCAAGTGAGGGTAAATCCAGCAGCATCCAGCTGTTTGTTTCCTATAGGAAGACCTGTGAAGACAGCTTTTAAGTGATCTGACATTATTATAAGGACTTTGACCGCCGTTAAAATATGCGCTCGGCTTAAATGCAGGTGCGTTTAATAGGTAAAGTATTCAGGATAATGTGTGAGAACACTTTATGGGAGTGAAAGCAGCCAGAGGAACACAGAACAGACGATTCAAACCATTAGTTACTTTATTATATCTGTTCTGTAATATGAAGATATAATATTAATCACTTGTGAGGTTCCTCAAGGATGGTCCTAAAACAATGCTTGAAACTATAGTTAATTCTTTAAATATTTCGGCCTCTTAACCAGGGGTAGGCAATATGACAATATTTCATTGTATCGTGATAGAGAATATGCTTTTCGGAGTGTATCGTAAGTGCTTACAGAACGCTGAACTGCATGTTTCATTATACGGAGTGTAATTAGTGCTGATTAATTGGTTGAAATGCAGGACATTTTGTAATAAAAATCACTTTGCTACGTATGGGATAATATATGAAGAGTAGTTTAATCATCCGTCACTGCTGACGAATTTTGCCTGCGATCGCATCCATCGTGAACGTGTCTTTAAATATTGTGATGTCATAGTTTTACCATTTCGGCCCCCTCTAATTTTAACTGGCATCAGTGTTACCTGTTTGAATAATGCTATAAAAGGTACTTAGATTTGTTTATTTATTAGCACTAATCTGAGCAGCTTGATGACAGGAGTTTCTTGCTAAAACATAAACATAGCCTATGTGTAGCTTCCTGATTAAGTTATATATGGAGTCTGGGTACTGATTATAAGGGATCCTCACGGAGAAGAAAGAAAATCGTCTTAGGACGAGCTCATAAAGGCAGGATTATGTCACGTAGTAGTTTAATATGGAACTGAAATGAGTGAATGAGTCGTGAATAAGTCACTGAACTCCTCAGAACTCACCACAAGCCTTACTGTATGTCAGAGGGTATTCAAACTGTGCATGGACCCCTATAGGTGGACTTACTGTATGTATATGTCAGATATGTTATTGATTTGAATCGTGCCAAATATCGTGTGATATCCTTCTATTTTGCTGTATATTTGGGATATGAGATGGGAGGGTAACCAAGATGTTTGAACATCACTGCTGTTGTAACGATCTCACTTAAAGACAGAATAAAAATACTAAAAGCCGTACAGTCATTATATGATGAAGACTACTTACTACTACTGCTCTAAAAGCTAATGTTTGGAATGATTAAGGGCTCAAACCGTCTCTACACCGCTGTGACTCACAATGCAGGTTCAGTTGCTCAATAACCACTTGTGTTTCTGGGTGGTTCCCGTCCTCACTACTCACCGGTGAGATTACATACAGATTGGTTGGATCTTACTGAACATGGGAAGAATTGGAGAAATTACTTAGTAGAAAGACACTGAGTTTATTTATTTCTGGGTTTTGATGCTACGTTCGCATTGACGATGATCTGAATCTGATCTGTGTACTAATGTTTCTAAACAGATCATCACTCCTTCTCTTAGGCTAGCTTCCACTATGCTTTCCCATAACTGGTGTGGCTGTTTAACGTAATGCCTCACCCTTATTCTTAAAAATCAGTATCCTCTTATTTTGCTTTATCGTTTTGTTCATCAATAGTGTCTTTGACCAGATGTATTTGGTCAGAGTTCATTTTTAATGTATTCACATTCGAAATATACACACAGTACTCTGCAAAAGTCTTAGGCCACCATTAGATGTGTTGTTTTAGCACCGGTATACTGACCATGTATAACATATTGTCGATGACTGGACTCAAACTTGGATTCGTCACTCCATAACCCTACTTTCCATTGATCTCCATTCCAATCTTAGCCTTTTCACCCTGTTCCCCTTCTGAAAAACTGGTTTCTCTTTAACCTTCTTTGACTGTAGAAGGTTCAACTTGGCATCCACATGCTGCTATTGCGTGTCTTTTTTTAAATATTGCATATACATTTCCTGTATTTTCTGGTTGTATTCTAATAAACACACTGAGAAATAATTATATGGTCATTATACCACTGGTTTAATCTACCATCTAATCTAATGGTGGCCTAAGACTTTTGCATACTAATATATATTGGTATTAATTGGCTATGTAATAGGTCCCAAATGTACTCTCCCAAAGGTAAGAGTTGAACTGAACTGGATGCTGCGGTTGTGTTCACACATGTCTAGAGTCTGTTCGAGCCTTAAATAAACAGAACTGCAGCTTGGTGCCTGTAACACTGTAATAATATACAATAAAGAATTTGTAAAAACGTGTGTGAAAGCGGAATGAAACAGCTTAGTGACGTGTTCGAGATGGAAGCAAACAATATTATAGTGGCTGCCCCCCCTGGAGGCGAGAAGTGGAATTGCCAGAGTGGATGCGTTTCGAGCAAAATTTGGCAAAAAGATCGTGGCTGAGGTTGCTTGGACTGTCAAAATTACTGTGGTAGCCTAGCGGGTAAGGTACTGGACTATGGACCAGAAGGTCCAGGGTTCAAATCCCACCTCTGCCAAGCTGCCACTGTTGGGTCCTTGAGCAAGGCCCTTAACCCACAATAGCTTGGATTGTAAGATTGTATCAATTGTAAGTCACTCTGGATAAGGGCGTCTGCTAAATGCTGTAAATGTAAAAATTAGAGTGAATCATTAATTATTCGTAATAAAAACAAATTAACATTGAAATTGTCCTTCCTGATTGTTTTATGTTGCTTTTATAAATGTTATAAAATGCGACGGTATAAGTATTCATACAAACAACATCCAATTTACTGAAATGCTAATTTTAAAGGGTTTTAAACACCAGTAGCAGATCCTTCTCCTTACAGTCAGCCCCTTAACTGGAGCCACCAGATCCTGATTTAGTAACTACCTCACCTGGGGCACCTGCATGACCTAACGCGGTGACTCATGTCAACAACAGTGCCATACTGTACTGGGACTGTGGTAGCCTAGCGGGTAAGATACTGGACTATGGACCCAAAGGTCCAGGGTTCAAATCTCTGCCAAGCTGCCACTGTTGGGTCCTTGAGCAAGGCCACTAACCCACAATAGCTTGGATTGTAAGATTGTATCAATTGTAAGTCGCTCTGGATAAGGGTGTCTGCTAAATGCTGTACATGTAAATGTAAACAAAACACAAAACTTCCTCTTGCCTCAGTGACTACTTTTGGTCTCAGCGAGTTTCTCCTTGCCACTGTTGTCTCTGGCTGCACATTTGAGGTCTTTTGTGCAGCTGCGTTGAGACGATGCCTATTGTAAAAAGTGTGTATTGTAACCAGCAGCACAGAGTGCAAGGTGGGAACTAAACTGAGACAGGGTGCCTATCCATCACAATCATTTGCACTGTGAAACATTAGAGACACCAACTGACCTGACGCATGTCTTTGGAACGTAGGTGTAGCTCACGCAGACATGGGGAGAACATGCAAACTCAGCACAGACGGTGTTCAGAAGGCAAATCGAACCGGGGGTGTACCAGGCTGTACCATCACACTGATATATCACCAGAGTAACTCACCTAAACTAATAAATAGTGAATGTAACACTAATATTTAAAAACAAATCGGATTTATTTATACAGGTTTCATCATCTGTGAAAGGTAAGTGTGTGTGTGTGTGTGTGTGTGTGTTATCCAAACACTCCGGGGTCGAGCAGGCGAAAAGACTGAATGAGGGTTTGAAAATCCTGTAGCGTCCAACCACCCTGAGCGCTCACACTGCTGCTACTGCTGAGAGGACTGAGAGAGGATAAATAACACGGACAAACAGAGAGACAGCAGGAGCAACACAGGCACGAGAGAGACGGGGAGAAACAAACAGAAACAGAGAGAAAGGCAGAGAGAGAAAAACAAACAGAGAAAAAAACAGAAACAGAGAGAAAGTCACAAAGAATAAAAACAGAAACAGAGAGAAAGTCAGAAAGAAAAAAAACAAACAGGGAAAAAAACAAACAGAGAGAAAGGCAGAGAAAAAAAACAGAAACAAAGAGAAAGGCAGAAAGAAAAAAAACAGAAACGGAGAGAAAGGCAGAAAGAAAAAAAACAGAAACAGAGAGAAAGGCAGAAAGGAAAAAAAACAGAAACAAAGAGAAAGTCACAAAGAAAAAAAACAGAAACAGAGAGAAAGGCAGAAAGGAAAAAAAACAGAAACAAAGAGAAAGGCAGAAAGAAAAAAAAACAGAAACAAAGAGAAAGTCACAAAGAAAAAAAACAGAAACAGAGAGAAAGGCAGAAAAACAGAAACAAAGAGAAAGTCACAAAGAAAAAAAACAGAAACAGAGAGAAAGGCAGAAAGGAAAAAAAAGAAAGGAAAAACAAACAGAAACAAAGAGAAAGGGCAGAAAGGAAAAAAAAAACAGAAATAAGAGAGAAAGGCGAAAGGAAAAAAAAAACAGAAACAGAGAGAAAGGCGAAAGGAAAAAAAAACAGAAACAAAGAGAAAGGCAGAGAAAGGGAAAAAAACAGAAAACCGAGAGAAAGGCAGAGAGAGAAAGAAAGGAAAAAAAAACAGAAGAAAACAGAGAGAGAAAGTCACAAGAAAAAAACAGAAAACAGAGAGGAAAGGCAGAAAGGAAAAAAAAAACAGAAAAAACAGAGAGAAAGGCAGAAAGGAAAAAAAAAAACAGAAAAAAGAGAGAAAGGAGAGCAGGAAAGAAAAAAAAACAGAAAAGAGATGAAAAGACAAAGAAAAAAAAAAAACAGAAAACAGAGAGAAAGCCAAAGGAAAAAACAGAAAGAAAACAGAGGAAAGACAAAGAAAAAAAACAGGAAACAGAGAGGAAAGGCAGAAAGGAAAAAAAAAAAACAGAAAACAGAGAGAAGCAGAAAAGGAAAAAAAAAAACAGAAAAAGAAAAGAAAAGAAAGGACAGAAGAAAAGAGAGAAAGAAAAAGAAACAGAGAGAACGGCAGAAAGGAAAAAAAAAAAAAACAGGAAACGGAGAGAAAGGCAGAAGAAAAAAAAACAGGGAAAACAGAGAGAGAAAGGCAGAAACGAAAGGAAAAAAAACAGAAACAAAGGAAGTCACAAAGAAAAAAAAAACAGAAACAGAGAGGAGGAGAAAGGCAGACGAAAGGAAAAAAAAACAGAAAAAACAAAGAGAAAGGCCAGGAAAGAAAGAAAGAAAAAAAAACAGAAACAAAGAGAAAAGTCACAAGAAAAAAAACAGAAAACAGAGAGAAAGGCAGGAACAGAAAAACAGAAACAAAGAGAAAGTACAAGAAAAAAAAACAGAAACAGAGAGATAGAGAAAGGCAGAAAAGGGAAAAAAAACAGGACGAAAAGAAAACAAAGCGAAAGGCCAGAAAAGGAAAAAAAAAAAAGAAATAAGAGAGAACGGCAGAAAGGAAAAAAACAGAAACAGAGAGAAAGGCAGAAAGAAAGGCAAAAAAAAAAACAGAAACAAAGAGAAAGGCAGAAGAACGGCAGAAGAAAGGAAAAAAAACAGGAAACAGAGAGAAAGGGCAGACGAACGAGAAAGGAAAAAAAAAAACAGAAACAAAGAGAAAGTCACAAGAAAAAAAACAGAAACAGAGAGCAAGGCAGAAAGGAAAAAAAAAAAACAGAAAACAGAGAGAAAGGCAGAAAGGAAAAAAAAAAACAGAAACAGAGAGAAAGGCAGAAAGAAAAAAAAAAAACAAGAAAACGAGATAAAGATCAAAGAAAAAAAAACAGAAAAACAGAGAGAAAGACAAAAGAAAAAAAACAGAAACAGAGAGGAAGAAAGACAAAGAAAAAAAACAGAAAGAAACAGAGAGAAGGCAGAAAGGAAAAAAAAAAAACAGAAAACAGAAAGAAAGGCAGAAAGAAAAAAGAAACAGAGAGAGAAAGGCAGAAAGGAAAAAAAACAGAAACAAAGAGAAAGGCAGAAAAGAAGAAAACAAAAAAACAACAGGAGAGAAAGGCAGCAGCAGAAAGGAAAAAAAAAAAAAAAACAGAACAAAGAGAAAGGCAGAGAGAAGAAAAAAACGAAACAGAGAGAAAGTCACCAAAAAAAAAAAAAACCGAGAGAAAGGCCAGAGGAAAAAAAAACAAAAACGAGAGGAAAGTCACAAAGAAAAAAAAAAACAGAAACAGAAAGGCAGAGAGCAAAAAAAACAGAGAAAAAAAAACAGAAACAGAAAGGCAGAGAGAAAAAAAAAAAACAGAGAAAAAAACAGAAACAGAGAGAAAGGCAGAAAGGAAAAAAACAGAAACAGAGAGAAAGGCAGAAAGGAAAAAAACAGAAACAGAGAGAAAGGCAGAAAGGAAAAAAACAAACGGAGAAAAAACAAGCAGAGAAAGGCAGAAAGAAAAAAACAGAGAAAAAACAGAAACAGAGAAAAAAAAACAGAAGCAGAGAGAAAATAAGAGAGAAAAAAGCAAACAGAGAGAAATGCAGAGAGAAAGATATAAATCCTAAAATTAAAATTTTGGCCACAGAGTGAAATGTAAATATAGTAATTATTTCATATTATATGCATGCACATGTATTCCTTGTCTCTACATGCATGTGTTTATAAATATATGTTTTTATATTGAACAAATACAGTCATATTTTACTCTTTTACTCTCTCTTACACATTTTTTGTCCCTTAACATTATTTCCGTATTAAGTATTCTTCTATTAATTGCTTTGCCAACAGCAGCTCATTACAGTTCACGCCAGGAAAGCTATTTGAATTTGAAACTTGAGCAGTTTATTACCGGATCACTATGGGATTATCAGTGTTGGACTGACCTGATGCTGACTGGATCGTTAAAGGTGATCAGGATGTCGGTGGTGTACTGTGGCAGGCGGAATAAACACAGCCGGATGCTCACCATGTTCTTCGCCTGCCGACACAAAAACACGAGCAGATCTAGATCACGGTTTGTTTGTTTTTACATTTTAACCCCACTTGTCTTGGTCAGGGTTGGGGGACACAGAGAGCACGGGGCACAGATGTAAGCGTGCCAGAGACTGGATACCAGTCCTTTACAGGGACGATCGTTGCAGCACCAGGGGATGATCCCTCAACTTGCCTCAGCTCCCTCAGAGCTTCATCAAAACATGAGTTACAAAGCAAGCAGTGTGAACAGTGTACTTTAAAAACAAGTTTAAAAACAGTGCTGGGGAGAGACAGGTAGACGAACAGAGAGACGCCAGACAGAGTGAGACCTGTTCGTTGAATTTGGAGATGAGCTGAGTGCCGCTGAGGGTCCAGGCCGAGCTGCATTCTCTCAGAGAGAGCTGAGAGAGAGGGAGACCCTGCACCTCCTTCACGTCCATCATCCCGGCTCCCTGTGCCTTATTACTGCCTGCCACGTCCTCAAAGTGATATCTAATAACACAGAAAGGTGGACGTTTACATTTATTTTTATGTCATGTAGCACATACCCTTATCCAGAGCAACTTACAATTGATACAGTCTTACAGTCCAAGCAATTAAGGGTTAAGGATCTTGCTCAAGGACTCAGGGGCAGCTTGGCAGAGGTGGGATTTGAACCCTGGACGTTCTGGTCCATAGTCCAGGAAGATTTTAAACATGACTACAAGTTCAGAGACTGATTGGTTCAGGGACGACTGTATGACTGCTGACTCTTAACCAAACCTGTAGTAGATGAGAAGTGCTGCACACACAAATATGCAAATCCTCTGTCATTACAACAGCGGATGTTGTTCCATTAGGGTTCTGTCTCTTCCAGTAATCATATGAGTTACTCCAAAAGTGTCAAAAACTGTTCTCAAACACTGAAACTCGTCTAAGGGTTTGCTCAGCTGTTCACTCTAAATTTAAGGTACTATTTGCTTTCGTTACACTGAGATGTTTTGAATATTTTGTTTCCTTTGTTTACATATAATTTGCAAATCATTAACATGTCTGTCAATTCTGTGATTTCCATAATCCCATGACTTTTCCTTAATGGTGTTTCAATTCAAGGTTGAGGAGTGTAAATTAGTGTGCATACTGTGAATATATAAACTGTACAGACTATATGCCATATTCAGAATCCTAATGCTGCTTAATGAAAGAGAGTTAAACGTGTGTGTGTGTGGTTACCTGGCAGCTTGTGAATCCTCTACATGACTCTGATACTCAAGCAGCTCGATGATGATGCTCTGATCAGTGTGCGTATGAGCAAACACCTCCTGATTATCGGGAATCTCCCTCAGCTCACTAACAGAGAGAGATAGAATGGGTCACAGGCATTCCCTGCTTATATCGTTACAAATTATTCCTTCATATGCAGCTTAAGTCCCTGTTCAGACAGAACTGACAATACCTGGACCGAATTCATGATATTGCAAAATGGTTTTTGTTCTATGAAGTCACTACTGGTTGTCACTCTCTTTTACAGTGGCACCATTACTTTAAGGTAATCCTTTAAGGACTTCTCAGAGCTTGTTACTTGTTCATAGTGGATTAATACTGAACAACACAATGGGAAACTGATCCTCTACCAAGAGCACCATGGTTTACTGATCACCAGGACTCTCAGAATCTCACATCCATAAAGAGATCACCCTGTACGATGGTAGAAAATGTAAATGTGTGTATTATTTTATCACCTGACGTCTGTCGTGTTCGGGGGAAGAACCGCAGACAGGGCACCGCCGAACAGAGGCCGAGCCATTTCTCTTACACTCTGTATAAAACAGAAATATAACAACACTGGAATCAACTTCTGGTACTGATCCTTAAAAGCCTATACATGTATACACACGTTCAGCCCTGTGGACTCAAACCTGGTGTGTGTTACGGTAACAGAATAAAGGAGTTATTGTTAATCATTAGTGTGGACACACAAGTCTCATTTGTATGCGGCACTAGTATCAGACGACACGGGAGAACATGCCAAACTCAGCAATGAACTGGAGAAAATGGTCAAACCTGGGACCCTGCTGCAGGGAGGCATCAACACTACTGTATTATCAGCATGCATGAAGATAAACTTACTCACTGCACAATGCTTAGTGACTAAAGCAAAAGGTTATTAGTTCAGGTCACACTGCTGCAAACTACTCATCATCTCTTAATACTGCCTCCTACCTAATCTGTTTAAACGTGTCTGTCACATAAACAGAGGTAAATGTGTTCAGGTATTTACACTTAATCTGTGATTCATTTATAAAACCCAATCAGAACATGAACTGAAGTTAGCACTGTGACAGATATTATTCGTTACGCTAATTAAACCGAGTATTAAATGTTTAATATCATCGCTGGCTAGCTTGAACATACATTAACATCGCAGTTACTGGAAACATCTTTAATTTTACATATTAAACAATTAAACCTTATATAAAATGTATATACTTCAATAACAGATCATATATCTGTTACCTTTGAGTTCCCGCTGCTATTTCCGGACGTTGACGCAGTGTTTTGATCGGGCATGTACAGCTGCATCATGGGAAATGTAGTTCGACATAGGGTGACGTTTGTGAGCGTTCGCTATTGTTTACATATTTGGTTCTTTCTCTTGAATCGCAGCTTATATTGTTTATTTTCCTTTATTTGCCTGATATATTGTTTCATTTGTTTCAAGTTAGAGTGTTCCTTGTATTTTCGTTGACTTTTATTTCACTGCAGACAGTATGAACCCAAGATATTTCAGTTTTTATCTGATAAACTTCATTTGTGATCATTTCATTTGTGTATTTTGGTGCCGTGTGTATTTTGTTTTACGTCTTGATATCCACTTCCTTGCTGCTGCGCTTTTGTGATGTGTTGTTATAATAAAGTCAGCAGTTATGGAGTTTCTTTCTTCATTCGTTTGACCACTTTTTTGTGTAAAAAAAAAAATTATCCCTTAAAGACTGCTAGTGATGTCATCGAGAGGCGGCGGAACCTTTCGCTGTATGTAAGCGCCGATACGTTTTACAATGAATGAGTCAAATGATAAAACAATGCCGTGTTTATAGCTGGTTCTTTTTATTTAATATGGTTCTAGAGTGAATAATTAAAAGCAGTAGAGGTTTTGGTGGAAGCCGGAGGTTAAGCGGTGAGTTTTGTTATCGAAATACAAAGAGAACGATAAACTATGCTAAGCTAACATGCCAGGCACTTTGGCTTTTCTACGTTGTGTTTATGTTTTGTTTGCATTTTAGGTTTTAGTAAATCTTCAGGATTAAATTACTTTAATATTAATAAAGAGGGAGCCGAAATAATGGCGCTATTCCACTTCAGACACGTTAAATGATGCAAATTACAACTCAGATCTGACAAAGTGCTTTGTGTCGTTATCCTCACTGTTTAATTGAATGTATGGATGTTCTTTTTAGATGATCAGATAAATAAATAAATACAAGCTATTACTTTTAATGGTTGATTATATTAATAAGTGTTACAGCTATAGTTAAATGTTGTGTTTAATTATATAGTCATAATAATAGCTTTAGCTGCAATACTGTATTGTAATAATGCTTACAATTACATTACATTTACAGCATTTACACATTACATTTACGCCCTTATCCACAGCGACTTACAGTTGATACAGTCTTACAATCCAAGCAATTGTGGGTTAAGGGTCTTGCTCAAGTGGCAGCTTGGCAGAGGAGGGATTTGAACCCTGGACCTTCTGGTCTACAGTCCAGTACCTTACCCGCTAGGCCACCATAGTCCCACCATATAATGCTATAATAATATATGTTATGTTATGCTTTCTAATACATATATGATCCTAGTCTCTATCTACAGTATCTTTAATACATGTCTGATTCTAGTCTTTATCTGCAGTATGCGTAGTAATAAATATTTGGACCTAGGCGCTATCTACAGTGTCTGCACTTCATATTTGAATTTAGTCTTTATCTAGAGTATCTTTATACTATATAAAGTATATGTTATACTAGTCTTTATCTACAGTATCTGTGCTGTTTATTTGTTATTAGCCTCCATCTACAGTCTCTGTAGTCTGTGTTTGATTCTGGCTTCTATCTGCACTGTCTTTAATTCATATTTGATCCTAGGTTTATCTACAGTATGTGTTCTACATATTTGATCTTAGTCTTTATCTACATGATCTGTAGTCTGTATTTGATCCTAGACTTTATCTACAGTATCTGTAGTGATACATATTTGATCCTAGTCTCTGTCTGCAGTATCTTTAATGTATATTTGATCCTAGTCTTGAACTAGTAATATTACTATCATAATATAAGATAATACATATAATAATCTGTCTAATACATACAGAGATCTCTATCTACAGTATCTTTAATACATATTTGATCCTGTTCTCTGTCAACAATATCTGTACTACATATTTGGTACTAGTCTTTATGTACTGTCTCTATTTACAGTATCTTTAATTCTTATTTGATCCTAGCTTCTGTCTACCTTATCTGTACTTTTTTTCCCCCTACTCTTTATGTACAGTATCTGTAGTAATTTGATCCTTGTCTCTAACTCATACAAAGGGTTGATTATTAGTTATTGATTGTTTGCGTGGGTGCAGAGGCAGGCTGGCGCAGGTGGTCTGGAGCCCGTGGATTATGAGAGACGGAGGCCTGGTGGATGCCCACTGGAACAATGAGCTGACAGTGAAGGAAGGCAGCGCCAATGCAGGTGGGCATTTTATAAACCCAGCGCAGCTGAAACTGGGCCACGGAGACGAGGAGGCCAGGATGTGGGGGTCTGAATACGACTTCCCCGAGGAAGAGGAGGAGGAGAGAAACAATGTGGAAATGATGGAGGAAGAGGGGGAGAGGTATGAGGATACCGATGAAGGCTTTAGATGGAACAATGAAGAAGAGACGGATTCACCAGGCCGCTCTGCTCAGCCATGGCATAACGGATTCGGGGAGAGGAAGCGGCCCAGGTGGGGGCTCCGGCAGCGCCACTCTTTGAACGTCCGCTACATGTTGGCGCTTAAATGGCGCACTTGGCGGCAGCGAGCAAAGTGGCCTACGGGGTTCCGGTGGGCAGGCAGGCGGAGGCGGAGGTGGCTGCCAAAACGGCTACAGAGTGTGCTCAGGAGTGATGAGAGCAAGGACGCAGGTGCTTCTGGTATGAATGTGTATTGTTAGAGATTTGTAATTCTGTTGGTGTTTAAACTGTAAGGGATGAACTGACATTTTAACCAAAGCAAGCCAGAGAAGTCTTAATGTCAGGTTGAGCTAGAGAGCATGAATACAGAAGGCAAACAAAGAGCTTGGAGAACAAAGGCTTGAATTATGTGCACTCTGAAGGCGTGTGTATCGCTTTTAAGTATTGTCTTTATTCTCCATGGCGAGAAAGGCCGAGAAACAAGATCAGGAAGATGACGTGAGGATGTGACAGCATTTCTGTTTCACGCACTGAGCAGTGTAACTTGGGCTCAAGTACACAGGCGATGTCTCGTCTACCATAATGTCTTTATTATTGTTTTAACGATGTGTGAGCTGACTGTCACTCACTTTGTAAAAAAATGGGCTGATATTTGAGACCTCTATAAAACTGATTATTATTAAAATGGAACAAACTCCTCTGTTCTAAGTAGTGTACACACAGAAGCCGCCATCAGACCTCAAAGCCTGGCGCATGATCGAGTCGAGACGTTTAATGACCCCTTACATATTTTGGAGCACCATTCGATAAGAAGTGTTGATTTCATAGCTCGTTTCCTCCATCCTGTGCATTCCTCAGAGTCCTGTGGCACAAACGGTCTCTTCGCTGTGAAAGAAGACCGATGCAGAGGAGCCCTGACCAACCACGAGGTGCGCAGGCCAACTTGTATCCCAGCAGCCCCTCGGGAAAAGCCGGCCAATCAGAGCCCGCTGAGCAGCGAACACATTTCTTGCGTGCAAGGTGAGAGAGTAGGGTTTGCTTCTTTCTCTCTTCTCTCTCTCAGCTGTACGAGCTGTGCTCGCCTGACCTTACCTGCTTCTGTGTGCTGATGTGCATCAGGAATTCTGGACGAGTTTCTGAAGCAGTACGGCAGTATGATTCCCGTCCACGTAGACGAGGTGGTGGAGAAACTGCAGAGCCTTTTTAACGAGAACTTCTCCCACCCATACAGGTCACTTTCTTACACGAACATTCAAGCAAGCACGCTATAGGTGAAGAGATCGGGGTCCTGTCTTATGTATTACAGTCACCATTAGAGGTTTTCCTCAGATCTGGAAGAGTGTATGGATGTAATTGAATACAGGGAATTAATGCATGTCCTTTATCTGGTACCTGGTAGCTGTACAGTAACTCTGTGTACTGGAGGAAATGATGCTGATGTGCGTGTTATTACGTTCAATATTTTATTTATTTACACTGTTTACTATGTGTGCTCCATTGCAAAAAGCGCTATAGAAATAAATCTGACCTTGGCCATGGTGTTTGTTTTTGTTTGTTTGTTCCGCTCCCCTGTGTTTAGGAAGCTGATGGTGCAGAACCTGATGCAGACGTACCAGCGCATGTCTGGATCCGCCGTGATGAGAGAGTTCCGTATTAATTACAAACGTCACGTGCTTACTATGGACGACCTGACCACGCTGTACGGACAGAACTGGCTCAACGACCAGGTCAGTAAGAGCGGTAGTGATGATCTCCATATCTCACCACCCTGGTGGAATTGAATGTAATATATAAAGCATGGTGTGATCTTGTGCAGGTGATGAACATGTATGGAGATTTGGTGATGGATGCAGCTCCCGAAAAGGTGAGTATTTAAATATGAGGCTTATAAATATGAGATTTTTTTACAGTTCATACATATAAACAGTAATTGTTTCTCGTTTTCTCAGGTTCACTTTTTCAACAGCTTCTTTTATGACAAACTGAGGACAAAAGGATATGAAGGAGTCAAACGTTGGACCAAAAACGTTAGTACTGTGTGAGAGAGAGATTTAATAGACAGTATGTAGTATTTTTAATAATAGTGAATAAACTCCGGTTCGAGTCCCATCAGTCCACCCCTGCGCCCCCCCAGTGTGACCAGTTGGGGTATACAGTTACCCTCTGCTCACGATTCGATTTTCTCATGATTTTGCATTCGATAAAGACCTTGCCTTTTTAATTTTTAAATGTAAACAATGCAAAATGATGCACAATTTATTGCACATCTTTTTTTTTTATTATTATTATTTTATTTTTTATTTTAATCAAGTCAGCATCAATACAAAACATAAGTTGCAGATTCCATCTTGTATTGGAAGTAGAAGAAAAAAAGGAAAGGAAAGAAAACACATTGCAAGGTCATACAAGCTCGAGGCTAGATACAAAAGGTTTCAGTGACCATGGCTTTCAAGATAGTTGCTAACCAGCGACCATATCTTCCAGAATTCTGGCAGCTGTTGTCTGAGGGAGTAAGTCAGTTTCTCCAATAGCAGCGTTGTTGACACTTGACAGAGCCACATGTGTACAGAGGGTCCTCTAGAGGTGGACCAGAGTAGAAGAATGCATATACAGTATATGCATATATATATGCAAGGCAAGATATACCAGTAACACAAAAATATTCCAAATCTCTGTCTAAAATCTTGTCAATGTTGCTGTTAACTAGATATAAACCTGGGAACATTAAAAATGATTTTTTTAAACATTTTTTTTTTTTATCACTGCATTTACATTTACATTTACAGCATTTAGCAGACACCCTTATCCAGAGCGACTTACAATTGATACAACCTTACAATCCAAGCAATTGTGGGTTAAGGGCCTTGCTCAAGGACCCAACAGTGGCAGCTTGGCAGAGGCGGGATTTGAACCCTGGACCTTCTGGTCCAGAGGCCGGTACCTTAACCACTAGGCTACCA
The DNA here is from genome assembly GCA_025084515.1 of Ancistrus triradiatus. Classification (NCBI taxonomy): domain Eukaryota; kingdom Metazoa; phylum Chordata; class Actinopteri; order Siluriformes; family Loricariidae; genus Ancistrus; species Ancistrus triradiatus. Next base: position 33,858 of record JAJAGP010003696.1, on the reverse strand, counting down.
CAGTCCCTGCATGAATACGGCATGTATATAGTTCCCGTATTTTGCAATAAATGGGCATTGCCGAAAAGTATGCATATACTTTCCTTTTTCCAGGTTACATTTAAAGCAAAGGTCCGGGAGTTCAGGGTACATTTTATGCAAACGCACAGGAGTATAATGTGTTCTATAAAAAAAAATTGAAATTAAGATCGTGTATTCCAGCGGAAGTACACTTGGGGTACACGTTATCACATTTATTGCAGACGTTTTAAACAAGAAACGAGTCCCCTGCAATTAGAAGAACGTACTAGTCAGAAGTTTGAAATCGTAAACATAATGTTCTATTGTAGCTTCGCCATACCTGTAATTGCCGAGTGAAAACATGTCTTTTTTTATTTCTAAAGAATAAGCATTCAAAATAATGTGTACTTTTCTTGTATAAAAATGTAAACAAAAAGAAAATTCAGTCACTTGCAATTACAAAAAACTAGGAGTCTCACTGAGGACGGGATATACGCCTGTGAGCAAAAATGCGATTGCTGGTGAAATAAACAAGAACGCATAATCCAACTTGACGATGTACATCATTCTGTTTTTGCATCGCGAGGCATTGTGTCACGTTACACCCCTAGTGATCAGCAGGTAAAATGAGAAAATAAATATTCTAAAGACTAGAATTTCTAACTATCAAAGTTAATGGTGGACTGTCGCAGAGTTTTTCTGAAAAACAATTAATCTGTTATTGAAACCTCCTTGTTTCTCCACTGGAACCTCCACTTGATCTTATTCCTCCTGTATTTTAAAATACGATGCCTTTCGTCTCACTTTAACCGAACGACAGCACAGTGTAAATTCGGGTCTAATAAAACATCATTACCTTTTAATGCAACCTGTGAGTAAGTTCCTGAGTGGAGTTACTTCATAATCAGATATTTTCCATGAGCGCGATACAACTGTTTAAAAATCTGCCCTTATCTGTTTAAGGTGGACATTTTCCAGAAGAAGTACTTGCTGATTCCCATCCACCTGGAGGTTCACTGGTCTCTGGTGTGTGTGAACATTCCTCAGCGCACCATCACTTACTTCGACTCCCAAAGAACCCTAAACCGACGCTGCCCAAAGGTTGGAGCCCCTCCTGCACCCTGCTCCCACTATACTCATTATACAGTGCATATAAACGTAAATAAAGTATTTACATCAATGTACATCATGACTGCGAGAGAATCCTCTTGATTAATTAGTGTTTATTGTTCTCAGCACATAGCGAAGTACATGCTGGCAGAGGCCATGAAGAGAGAGCAGAAGGAGTTCTGCACCGGCTGGAGAGGACTCTTCAAAATGGTGAGGAAGATTTGTTCTGCTTTATTTTAGGTTAATAATCTGACTGACTGGGTGTGTTCCCAAATTTGGAAACGGAATGAAAGTAAATCTAGTATTTGACTTCCATTGTTCCATATCAGGATGCTGGTGAACACCGGCCGGTGTAAAGGCTGTTACACACCAAACGGTAGGGGTGGGTATAGGAAAGGATTTTCCGATACGATATGATTGTCATGATACGTTGCGATATATCGCAATGTTCCACATAGTTCACCGAAAATATAAAAACAGCTGAAATACAGGTTATGGTGTACAGTGGTGCTTGAAGGTTTGTGAACCCTTTAGAATTTTCTATATTTCTTCATAAATATGACCTAAAACATCATCAGATTTTCACACAAGTCCTAAAAGTAGATAAAGAGAACCCAGTTCAACAAATGAGACAAAAATATTATAGGGAAATGAGGAATTGAGGAAAATGATCCAATATTACATATTAGTGAGTGGCAAAAGTATGTGAACCTTTGCTTTCAGTATCTGGTGTCACTCCAAACCGTCAGATCTTGCCAACTATTACACGCCTTGCTCTTGGAGTGATCTTTGTTGGTCGGCCACTCCTGGGGAGGGTAACAATGGTCTTGAATTTCCTCCATTTGTACACAATCTGTCTGACTGTGGATTGGTGGAGTCCAAACTCTTTAGAGATGGTTTTGTAACCTTTTCCAGCCTGATGAGCATCAACAGCTCTTTTTCTGAGGTCCTCAGAAATCTCCTTTTTGTGCCATGATACACATCCACAAAAGTGTTGTGAAAAGCAGACTTGGATAGATCCCTGTTCTTTAAATAAAACAGGGTGCCCACTCACACCTGATTGTCATCCCATTGATTGAAAACACCTGACTCTAATTTCACCTTCAAATTACCTGCTAATCCTAGAGGTTCACATACTTTTGCCACTCACTAATATGTAATATTGGATCATTTTCCTCAATAAATAAATGACCAAATATAATATTTTTGTCTCATTTGTTTAACTGAGTTCTCTTTATCGAATTTTAGGAGTTAGACTGTCAGTTATTCATCATTTAAAATGTTTTCTTCCTTCAAAATCGATGTAATATCACAAAAAAAAATATTGCAGTTTTTCAGCCCTACTGAATGTGACACATGTGTTTTATTGGAATTTCACCACCTGGTTCCAATGTTTCTTCAGCCAAAATGTCGTGTTCTAGTGATTAAAAACATCCGTTTGCTGCTCACAGAAAAATTAGAAAAAACACCGGTATTGGGTACATCTGATTTTGGGGGGGGAAAAAAAAGAAAGGCGCATGGAGAATTTTATCGTCTCATACAGAGCTGAAAGTTTTTAAGCAACAAAACCATCACTTGATTTAGGAGGTCTATCCAGTTAGACGTCACGTTTAAGCTTTTACTCATAAAACTGTTATGAAATGTTAGTAAAGAAATGTTAATAAAAACTAATTTTATAAGCAAGTTAATTGACTTTGTGGTAACAAGGAGGAGAGGGAACGACAGAGGGCAAAGGAACATGAAGATAAACATTATGATTTTTACTCAGTCTAGTGCCAAGTATGAAAATGCTACCAGCGGAGAGGCAGACTGAAAATACAGGAGCTGCTTCATGAAGCGTAGAAGCGACGGGGATTGGTCAGTGAGGTTTTGTCAGCGTGAAAGTTAGCAAAAATCGTACAAAGGGCGAATAAAATAATCGCATTTTCACCGTCTGAAAAATACCATCATTAAACACGAACTCAAATGAATTTAAATCTTATTTGGTGTTACCACTGAGATGGTTAACTAATAGTTTCACCCAGATATGATTACTTTGTTCAGTGCTGAACCTAAACAGAAGTGTGTGTGTGTGTGTGTTACAGAATGTGGCAAGGCAGAATAATGACAGTGACTGTGGTGCGTTTGTCCTGCAGGTGAGTCCCATCGCACTGACCTCACCACTCTCCTCCCCATCTCAGTTTTATGCTGACTGATTGCAGTGTGTACATTAGAGTGCCAGTGAGATGAGTGCTATTTTAAATTGAAACTCCGAGTAAGCAAACAAGCTTTTAAACATCCTCTATCTCAAATTCAGCTTTACCTTAAGGAGTGTCCAGTTGCAGAACGGAAGATACTGTGTATAGGAGCATGGCGCCCCCTGGTGTTAAAAAAAGAAAAGATTTTTCAGATCGCAATGCATCATGATGTCAACACGTCCTTGGCTGCTGGAACTTAAAGCAGTTTAATCTGCATCTATTCAATCAACACGTTTTTGTTGGGACTGTGCTGCAAGTAAATGGTATCGTTCTGCAATAAACTCGTCTGTATGTTAACTTTAAAATGATTAGGGTAGCCTAGTGGTTAAGGTACTGGACTCTGGACAAGAAGATCCAGGGTTCAAATCCCACTCCTGAAAGGCTGCCACTGTTGGGTCCTTGAGCAAGACCCTTAACCCACGTGGAGCTTGGATTGTAAGACTGTACCAATTGTAAGTCGCTCTGGATAAGGGCGTCTGCTAAATGCTGTGAATGTAAAGGATTTCAGGGTGAGTGTTACTAGTGTAACTTTTCATTGGCACTCTAATGCATACATTTTCTATATGTATCATAATCTCTCTCTCTCTCTCTCTCTCTCTCAGTACTGTAAGTGCTTGGCGTTGGAGAAACCGTTCAGCTTCTCTCAGCAGGACATGCCCAAGCTGCGCCGCCTCATGTACAAAGAGCTCTGTCACTGTAAACTCTTCCTCTGAGAGCCGCTCATGCCAGACTCGGCGCTCCCTTGTCCCTTGTGTTTGTCACCTAAATCACTCAGAGTGGAGCGTTCAGCAGGAACTCAGTCCCTCATCTTACACTCATGGAACCCAGGGAGTCTTTCATTCTGTACACACATCCTCAGTTTGTCTTTGAACCCATATAACAATCCCACACACACACGTGCCAAAGAGGTAGGGTCTGAATATTTTATAAGTCGATTTAAATAAGCTCCCTGAACGAAAAATGAGTGACGTTGCGTGTTTAAGGTGGTAGTGAGTTCAGGTTCCGGCAGATGGCGTTGCACGAGGATGATCGGGCTATAAATATCCACGGGGGTTGCGATGATAGTCGAAGATTGCGAAGAGGTTTGATGTGTGGAAAATGGGTTCAAAAAAGCAGATGTTAACAATTGGCAAAAATGACTGGTCTCCGATTAACAAGATTGCAGGCAGAAACGAGATTCGTCTGACCCTTTGTGCCCACAAATCAGATGAGACATTCACTGCACTGTACCACCTCTTCTCAATCTGTGACTCCAGGCGCAGACCCTGCAGGTATTTATAGCCCGATCATCCTCGTACAACGACATCTGCAGGAGCATGAACTTCCTACCACCTTAAATGCTTAGTGAGACCCTTTTTCAGTCTGGGAGACGGAGACGGTTGTAAGATGGTGCAGAATGCGCTGCTCAGACCTCAGAGGTAAAACCACTGAGCGTCTGGATATTCTAATAGGGATAGTATCCCGGACCACTTACGAACTTTCTAAATAGTGTCAAAATACTAACGAGTGGTGCTGGTGGAGAAATCTGGCAACGTCTGGTGTTAGCGTGCCTCTAGTGGAGGAATGAAGAATTGCAGTTCCATGACGTGGGTTAACCATAGCATTAACCAAAACGGGGTGGCACCGGGGCTCGGGTTAGTGCCGTCGCCCCACAAGCTCTAAAGATCCAGGCCTATCCAGGATAGGCTCCATACCCCAACAACACTGCCCAGTATAAGTGGGGTTAAAGAATGACATCCGGAGCAACTTACAACGGATACTGCCAAGAGTTAAGGTTAAGCCTGGGACTTGATCCATGGACCTTCTGGTCCATTTTCCAGTTTGTACCCACTGAGCCCCCACAGTCCCACATTTCAGGTGCTCATGAGCCATGCCACAAGTTGCCATGTACAGTGATGGAGTGTAAGATGAGCGTGTGAGGACAAGTGAACGAGGGAATTTAAACCGGATTCGAGTGAGACTTGGTCGTCCACCTCTTTCGGTCCAGCCACTCGTATTCCGTCCTCGGTCCGAATGGAGGAAGACGAACTGATCTGAAGTAACGAATACGTACAGCATGTACCGTGTTATTGAGTTTAACCTCCAAAATGATGTCGTCTTGTTGCGGATGAACGTTACAGTGCCAAACCTTTTTTTGGCTGATCTGTTTTTGTAATTGTTTTTGGTTATTTTTTCTGGGTTTTGATGTTAGTGTATGCTGTCGTACAAAGAAAATATTCTTAAGATTCTTCTTACAGCTCGGACCACACGCTTTAGTTTTCGTTTGTGTGTTTGTAATTTAAATCTGATATCAGCAGTAAATGGAACCGTTTTCTATCTTTTGAGACGTGTATGATGGTGTAATAAAGATGTGGTGAAGTCTGCACACACACACACACACACACACACACACACACACCAGCATCAAACACGCGCCGTGCTGAATGAAAGTCACCGTTATCTGTGACGGCACAACTAATAAACAAGACCGAAACACCCGAGTACATTCAGAGTATAAATAACGCACGTCTGCTCCCTGTGCAGTGCATTTTTTGTCCAGTAGGGTAAGATATAGGATCGCGCATCTCTCCCAGACCAAAGGTTTGAGGATCGTGAGCTTGTTTATGAAATAAGACCTGTGGCTTAAAGGGTCACGTGATTAGACAAATCGCCAGTGTGTACGTTAATGGCAGAAAACTAATTTTGTTCATATCAGTACTGGTTTATACTTAGACATTTAACTTGAACCTGTTCTAGATGTACTGCAGAGGGCGCTATTACAGCATATAATGCTGTTCATCCTGCTTCTAAACTGAAACCTCATGTAAAGTGCCAGCTAACGTTGTGCCACTGGTCTGTTGGTGAGGGCCGTTTCTAGGCTACTTGTCATACTGGGGCACAGCTGTACCTCTCTGCTTGCCAATCAGTCGTGGGGCACAACTGTGCATACCAACTAAGCCTGTTAAACACTACATAGGTTAAGGTATTAAACATTGAGGATTTTTATTAATTACGTTAATTTTGTTTATGCTAATGGACCTGATGCCGTTGCTTTAGTGGCGTAATATGTACTTTTGGTTGGTTATAAGTGGGCAGAACATAGAGCTATGAGCTATCATTACCTTGTCTGCAAGGTGGCTAACTTTCTTTCAAATATTTGCAGATCCTTTCAAGAGTAGCAGTCCATTACTCCTTGCGGAAAAACCAAAAGAAACTGTGTCGGACTGAAATCGTTCAAATTAGATGAACAAGATTTTGGAATGACGCTAGAGCATTATGGGAAATGTTTTCAGTAGTAGTTCTGCTCAGCAATCCAGGATGAAACTTTTTTTCTGCCCTCATTTTAGTGGGGCACAGTAACGTTTCACATTGGCATGTGTCCCTTTACCAGCAAGACCATCACGAGACCAGCATAAACCAGTGGACCAAACATGGAGCTTGTATAGTCTTGGTGGTTGACCAGGATCCAAAACACAGCAGTAGCACAAACAATACTCAGTGTAGCCCTTTTTTCAGAAGAGTCTACTTTTCATTTCTCTCACCCTGCCATACAGGGCAGCTTTGTGTACAGCTTATGAGATTGTTGTCACATGCACAGACTCAACAGTATACAGCTGTAAAGGCTTCCAAGGCCTTCGGATTTGCCAGTGGCCTGTTGGGAGCTTCCCTGATCAATCAGTCCATTGTGTCATCGGCCAGTTTAGAGGGGCAGTCCAGTTTAGGCAAAGTGTTGGCGGTGCCATTCGCTCTCCCTTTCTTTCACTTTTTTAAACTTCCTGGCTCGTGCCTTTCCACACCTTTATCCTGGAGCACTGTTGTAAGCACCTCTCGAATCATGATGAACACTGTGAAATGATTATTCTGAGAAGTCTGGCGCGTGAATCGTTTGGTTTAATCTGTATACATTTATAAGGATTAGTCGAAGTCGGTATTATATTTATATTACAGCTGGAAATGGTTGTAGTTCCTTTATTTTATTTTATGTTCAGATTGTAATGTGAGAAAAGGTAAGAATTGTGACAGCGGTTTTATGCAGGCGCTCCATCTTAGGTACTGGAAAGGAAACATTTGGATCTAAGATATGTGTAATGGGTCTCAGCTCAGTAACATAGCCTGTGTGTTCTGATTATTTACTCACACACAAATATACGCGGTACATTCCTATCCAGGAGTGTGTGTGGAAATTGTGAGGACCAAATGTTCCCACAAAGATATAAAGATCTGCCATTTTTCTGCTGGACCCTGTGAGGTAGTGGTTGTTTTTTTTCCCAGAAAAACATCACTTTGTTTTAAAAAACCAAAAGGCCAAAAGATTTGCTTTAGTTTAGTGAAGTTCAAAATGATAAGAGTGTGTGTGTGAGAGAGAAAGGAGTTTGACTGTTGTACGATCAGTGCAGGAGGCCTTAATCTTTCTGCTTTACACCCCCCAACCGCCCTGTGTGTGTGTGTGTGTGTGTGAGTGAGATCGATGAGAGACTCCACATTTCCATGACAACAACTCCACAATAGCCGCCTTTTACTGGGCCACTCATTCACTAAGCTTAAGAACTTTCTCTGCACCTCAACCCCCTCTGTCTCTGTCCCAAAATCTCTACCTTCATCCTCTCTCCTCCCTCGCTCGTCCATCTCTCCTTCATCTCTCATCTGTCCTCCTCCTTTGCTTCTCCCCCATCTCATCCATCTACTGCGCATATAAACACTCCGTGTCCTGTATGTCCGATTACTACATAAAGCTCGAACCCTGCACTGAACCATCGTCCAATGACACAGCACCCGATCACAAAACCTCAATCTCTCTCCTAACTATGCTGACAAACACACACACATTCAGTGGGTCCCAAACGTTTTGCACTGTCCCCTTATGTAGATGAGACTATTTGACTCAGACACACCTACACGCCCTTTGCTTCCTTTTTAAAAGTTAATTCATAATGCTACAGGTTTGTATTGAACAAAACAGTGACAAATCATCTTCACAGTGGAATTATTACAAGTGACATGCATTATGCATTTTACATGTTTAGTGTGTAACATAGCAGGGCTCAAACATGCCTCATACTTTAACTTTGCTGCACAGCCTGCAATAATACTTTGGGAACCACTGCTATAGTTGTTATTTATTAGTTTGGTTTACAAGCCAGTGAAAACTGCCTTGTGGAGCAAGTTTCACGATTATAGAATTACACAAACATCACGCACTTAAATGGAAAAAAGCTACACAACATCTGAAGGGAACAATGGTATATTTCTGCAAATGTTCAAAAATAAGTAGGCCTACCCTTCATTTCTGAAAGCTTTCCTGCATCGTTGGAAGGCGCCAAAACATTTGCACATGCCAGATCTAACAGAAAAGGCAACATTTACAGAAATACAGTGAGGGGCAAAAGTCTGAGAGCACTAATGAAAATGCTTAATACAATTTTTCATTACAACTCATATAATCAGCTGCATACATTTCAGAATTGGTTGTTCCCCTTTTACTGCAACGGCCATGTGAATAGGCCTTTATCCAGCATGATTTCACAATATTCCAAAGAACATCTTGTGATGTTATGAATGCTCTGCTTTCTGTCTTCAAGTGCCCCCATAAATGTTTTGGGATTTAGGTCTGATGACTGTGGAGGAAAATCCATTACAGTCAACATTCCATGATCTTTGGATCTTCGTGGAGGATTCATTCTGCAGCAGGATAACAACCCCAAACACACAAACTATCCTGAAGACCAAACATGCATTTTCACTAGTGCTCCCAGACGCCCTGTCATATTTAAGCTATATTAACCCTAAATCCGCTTGTTGCTATAAACCACAACACTGAGTTTTTCCCAGCTTTCATTATTTATGCTACATGTTAACATCACGTCAGCATTGGAGCACGGTAAAACAAAACTAATCACAGACTCTGCCAATTCAGAGCAGCCAGTTATGCATGTCTTAGGAAGGTTTGAGGAAACCGGGGTACCAGGAGAACATGCAAACTCCACAAGGGTGGAGTTCAGTGTCAGGATTGAACAGGAGGTGTCCGTCACCCAGATGTTTACTTAGAAAATTTGTATTTTCACATTTTAACCTCGCTTTTATCTAATCAGGGTTAGGCATGTCCTCACTGTGGACTGTGGTAGCCTAGCGGGTAAGGTACTGGACTATGGACCAGAAGGTACAGGGTTCAAATCCCACCTCTGCCCAGCTGCCACTGTTGGGTCCTTGAGCAAGGCCCTTAACCCACAATTGCTTGGATTGTAAGACTGTACCAATTGTAAGTCGCTCTGGATAAGGGCGTCTGCTAAATCTGTAAATGTAAATGTCCTGGACGGGACGCCAGTTCATGGAAAAGATTGTGACTTTTGCAGCGCCGTCACAATCTCCCTACCAACCTCCCCTCCCTCAGTGGTGGTGGGCAAGCATATTGGAACATGGCACCACACACTTTCTAGTGAAATTGCAAACATTGATGACACTGTATGAAATACAATTCAATCTCCTGACAAAAGAGGATTAGAGACATCAGTGTGACGCCATGGAAAGAGCTGTGAGCAGCAATCATGACAAAAGGTAATGGTAATTAGAACGACTGAGAATGAAAAACTACACACGTTTAAATGAATCACATTAATCACCACTTAAGCGCCATCTTATTGGAATGATCTAATCAATCCACACGCTGTTTAGGGGGAAAGGAGTTGGGTTTATGCAACAAAAACAATGTAATAGAGCATTCTGGTGGCACACTGCTGCAGGGGTTAAAAATAAATACAAATATAGGTTTTTAGGCAATTTTTAAGGAAACAGTCTCATTCTGACTGTAATGAAACCTAACTATGTTGGTATTCTCTTCTGTCTTGATGGTTTGATGTTGTTAGTTGTAATTTATGAATGTTTTGGTCATGCTCATGCAGCACTACCTGCATTCAGCTGAATAGAAGAATCTTTGGTGCTTGAAGAAAGCAATTGATAGTGGAACTGGAACCTAGCCCATGCAGCCACATGCTGAGAGCTGTACGAATTACTTACTCACTGCAAAAGTACTGTGTGTGTGTGTGTGTGTGTGTGTGTGTTTGTGTTACGGTCGTCAGGTTACTGGGTGATGAAGGTGTGAAGTGTCTCTCGTAGAAACTAATGTGTGAGGTGTTAAGGTGGAGCTGCTCACACTGAGTGGCAACCTCACCAGGTGGTACAGAACATTTACGTAAAACAGTAGCACCTCCTCAACACACACACACACACCTTTGCAAAAGTCTTAGGCCACCATTAAGTTAGTTAATCCATTGTTTTAGCAAACTTGATCAGGAATGGCCTTTTTGGAAGGGTAGCAGCCAAGAAACCACTTTTTCAGCAAGAGAATAGGATGAAAAGACTAAGATGTGCTAAAGCTCACAAAGACTGGAATGAAGACCAGTGGAAAAGAGGATTATGGAGCGATGAATTCAAGTTAGAAATGGTTGGGTGCAGTCGATGATATGTTATATGTGGTCATTATACCATAACTAAAACAACAAATCTAATGGTGGCCTAACACTTTCGCACAGTACAGTACAATCCCTGGAACAGAACGTCAAATCATCCCATGATTTCATAGACAGATTTATGCAGAGGCGTACAATCAAGCTGAGCATTTCCATTTCCAGCATTCAGCACAAAGCCTTATGTAGAGTGACTTATAACTGATATAACTGATACAAGGCTTTGCCAGAAGTGCCGCTGTTGGGAACTCGTTGGGGTTCGAGACTTGAACCTGCTAATGCTGAACTGTCTCAAAGAAATACAGAACCCCTATTAAATGTGTCCAACTTATCTAATAAGAGACATTTAGGACCCAGTCGTTATCCTGTTTGAGTTTAAGAGCAATCCACTCAAGTGCAATCTATAATCTGATTACAGTGTTTAAGATAATGTGAACAATTATTTATTATTTTATGTTAATTCAAGGAGAGTAAACAGGAATAAAATCAAACAGAAGCCAAAGTGTAATCACTAACATGTCAAGTGGGTCTGGTATTAGTTTTAAATAGGCGTGTGAAGAGACGTAGCTTAGGTGTGTGGGTGTTTTTGTTTTTGTGAGCACATTTGGTTTGTTGTCACAAACCAAAGTACATTTTTACAAAGAGTTTAAGGTTGGATTTAAAGTTAAACCTAGTCTTAGACTGCAGTAATAAGTAAAGGTCAATTAAAGCAGATGGTTCTACCTCACTAATATAGTAATATGTGCTTGTGCATGTGTAGGGGTGTGTGTGTGTGCGCGTGTGCCGAGTTTGCAGGTGAAACTTTGCCACCCCCAGTTTTCTCTCTTCTTTAGAGATGTTAATGCGCTTGTGGAGGAGGAGAAGTTTCGAAACAAACCACACACACACACACACACACACACACACACACACACACACACACACACACACACACACACACACACACGTACACATACTGAAGAGTTTCAGTGTGCACGGTGCAGTTCAGAGCAGTTCAGTTGTTCAGGAGGAGGCCAGAGGAACTTGAGGAACTTTTGTCTCCTCTCTCTTTATTCTTAGATGTTCTGAAATGCTGGGGTTGTAACTTAATGCACTTTATTTTTTCTTTTAAGCCACTTTCTGCACTGACTCGAGTTTGTTACCGGAGTAACTGCGACTTTTTTGGAAGTGTGAGATCTTCTCTTCCGTAACTGTAGCTCCTTTTATTTATTTTTTAAAAATCTAAACATTTTCGGGGTGAACATGTACAGCATGCTGGATCACGAGCTGAAGGGCCCGGTTCAGGCGGGTCCGGTGATGATGCCCCCGGTGAATGGTGGAGGCATGCAGACGAACCCCAAGCCTACAGGCCCGGGAAACCAGAACCAGAAGAGCTCAGACCCTCTGGATAAAGTGAAGCGGCCCATGAACGCCTTTATGGTTTGGTCTCGCGGTCAGAGGCGCAAAATGGCACAGGAGAACCCGAAGATGCACAACTCGGAGATCAGCAAGCGACTCGGTGCAGAGTGGAAGCTGCTCACCGACACTGAGAAACGGCCTTTCATCGACGAGGCCAAGCGGCTACGCGCTCTGCACATGAAGGAGCACCCCGACTACAAATACAAACCGAGGCGCAAGACCAAACCCGTACCCAAAAAGGAGAACCCGGTCAGCGCCTTCCCTCTGAGCACCGGCAACCTGGGAGCCAACACCCGGATGGAGAGTTACGGCTGGGGTGCAGCTGGGGGGTACGGGGGGCAGACTGACCCGCTCGGTTACAGTCAGCAAATCCACCGGTACGACCTGTCCGGCTTCCAGTACCCGAGCGCGCAGACCTACATGAACGGAGCCAACTCGTACAGGTGAGTGTCTGGAGTCGACCCTGGTTCAGGTGTGCTCACCTGGCCACATGCTCACAATCAATAGGAGAGGAATAGTTTGAGATGATGTGTGAAATGTCCCTGTTACAATATTTTCATTATTGCAAAGTGCTTTTTAGTGAACATGCAGTCTGGTAAGGTTTAAAACTGTGACAAAGATATTTAAACGGATATAGGCGCTACTTTTCGAAGTGGCAAAAACATCATCTGTGACCTATCATGCATCTCTATAAATATGAAAGAAATCTGTGAATGTGACTGCCATGTTAGAAGTGTGTGACGTCATTATAGAGAGTGCAAAATGCCCAATACCACAGTGCAGCTCTGATAGATGTGTTCAAGGCCACATACTGCACTTCTGTTCTACCATGTCCCAAAAATATCTGCTCATACACATCATGTAAACATACTTCCGGGGAGATAAAGTTGAAACAAACAAACTAGGGAACCTACGGCAAATGCAGCCTAATACTGCGCACAAACAATAAACAAACGGGTTATGCGCAAACTAAAATAAACTGATTGGCATATTATCAGAAGATTGTGATCACACCTCCATGACCTCTTTCTCTATTTTAGCCCGATGTCATACGGCGGCGGCGCCCAGCAGCAGATGAGCCCGGTGATGCCCATGGTGAAACCAGATCAGGTCTCCCCGACCTCGAGCGGGGCTCCGACCCAGCCCCGTGCCCCGTTACAGCCCGACCTGAGGGACATGATCAGCATGTACATCCCGACCGGCACCGGGGAGGCGGGAGACGCTCACGTGCAGAGGAACTACGCCGCCAACCTGCAGCAGCATTACCTCACCAGCACCGCACCGCTCACACACATCTGAACCTGCTCAACAGCCGTGCACAATCACGTCCAGGGCTGCGAGACAGCGAGGGTCCTGAGCTTCCACTGATACACAGCGCCACAAAAACACAGGGCGCCGAGCTGTAGGGCCGGACATGGAGGGGGAGGATGAGGAGGGCAAGGGAGGATCAAAACGTAGATAACAGAGCTCAGCCCTCTGATACCATGTCGTGCCAATTACAGACTCTGTTTAGCATTTATGCTGTGAATGCTAACGTCGTACAGAGTTTATGACTGGACAAAGACGATGGCACAAAGGCTGCGTACCATACCGCACTGTACTCTGTACTATATTTTTGATTGGCTGGGACACTGGGTATGTCCTAAACAAAACACTACACTAAGTATCTAAGCTCTGGGCTGTGTTTGTTATAGGAATGCTTTTTATGATACTAACATCACATAAAATTCCCCTCGAACTGCTAATTTAAATGTGCATTAACTGCCACAGATCAAGTGAAGGATTTAGGACAGCTCTAATTCAAAGCACCTACAGTGCTGGCAAAACTGTCCTATTATCAGAAAATAAGAAACACTTTCATGTTGTGGCATTTTTCATATTCAACAGCCTTTTTCTTACATTGGGACACTTGGCTCTTAATTAGGCTATGGCAACCTAGTACTGGTCTTGGCTTGGCTGTGTCCTATTTAGTATGATCTGCTGTAGTTTGGTACGCAGCCTCATGCTGATTGATTAACTTGTCACTTCATCTGCATATCATTTGCATTAAGAAAGGCAAGCTGCTGACAGTCTAAATGTGATTCTGCAAAAAAATCAAGAAAGAAAGAAAGAACAAGAAGTCCAGTCACAAATACAATGCTGCTTTCAGACAGATTTAGTCAAGCTGAGGTGTAGAATAAAAAGTCAAATGAATTAGGAAGAAATATGGGAGCACATGTAAACAATTAAAAGGGAAAAGACCACACACTGAAATCTGAAACTCAAGTGTTCAGTATTAATACAGAGACCTGAGAACTGTACAGTATTTTCTAGCAAACGACTAAAAAGAGACTCGAATAATGTTCATTTGTTTTACGGACTGATAGAAATGTCTTATGGAACTGTACTGAGTACGAATGTACAGCTATGAATGTTTCTCTGTGGTGTTTAAAGCCCTTACAGTAAGGGCTGATTATGTGATATGTATATGCTATGATACAACATGGACAGGAAAAAAACAAAAACAAAAAAAAAGTAATAAAGTGTTTTATTATTTTTGTATCTCTGAGCTTTTTTTCCCCTCTTTATTCCTTGTTATTCCTCTTGCTGAAAGGTCACCAAAGATCTTTTACACACACTGCCAGGCTAAAAAGGCAAAATAAAACGTTTCTAATGGTTTTAATGCCAAATCATTAAGAAACCTACTACAGGTTAGCTTTTCCTTTTGAAGCAATGCGTAAACACACAGATAGCTTCTTACAGAAAAGGTTTTCCCGTCTAATTTCTGTTTCTGATACCAAATATCCTCCATATGGTTCAACTGTGAACTCTGACCAGACCAAAACATGAACCTGACGGTCCTCAAGTCACTTCTTTGCCGTTTCTTGCTGAAAAATAACACCTGGCCATTCCCCATTAGAAAACAATTTCTGCTCCTGTACTGCAATGCATCAACTAACTTTTCACACTACACAGCGCACCATGACACATCTTCCTCTGTTCATCTGTGGTAGCAATGCACTAACCTCTCACCTGGTATACCAAAGCACTGTCACCATACAACTCAAATCATGATTCATCAGCTGTGCTGAACGACTCTGAATCAAACTTTCCATATTCTGCCAACACCTCATTCTGTCTTTGATGTTTTTCTCAGAAGTTTAGATACAAAACCTGCCTCAGACCTGTTATCTGTTTTTCTTGAAAGTGTCTTGTGTTCTGAAGCCAATTTGGACTTTTTGCTCGGGACTGTATACATGACTAAAAGCTTAACTGGGTTTTTTTAAATAGACGTTACGTTTACATTTCGTCATTTTAGCAGACGCCCTTATCCAGAGTGACGTAACTGATACAGTCTTACAATCCAAGCAATTGTGAGTTAAGGGTCTTCCTCAAGAACCCAACAGTGACAACTTCTGGTCCATAGTCCTGTACATGAACCACTAGGCCACCACAGTCCACAGCACTCGTTACATGGAGACTAGTTATGATTTCTACTATCCTCCTGTTTTAGGATTCCTATCAAGGATTGACTTTGTGTCAGATTATGTTAGTGATGAGTACACACTGTACAGTGCCTACACAAAATCATCATAGCATGTCAATATTAAATGTAACCATTTCTAGCTGTTTTTACACTTTATAAGCCCTAACATCCAAGTGAAAATATATATTTAAAAAACAGTAAAATATCTTTGTTCAGATAAGAGATCATTCCTCTTACAGATAACATACACTAGAATTGCGATTGGACCGTGGTGGCCTAGTGGGTAAGGTACTGGACTACGGACCAGAAGGTCCCAAATCCCTCCTCTGAAAGCAAGGACCCAACAGTGGCACCTACTTGCTTGGATTGTAAGACTGTATCAGTTGTAAGTCGCTCTGGATAAGGGCGTCTGCTAATTGACATAAATGTACAGTGGTGCTTGAAAGTTTGTGAACCCTTTAGAATTTTCTACATTTCTGCATAAATATGACATAAAACATCATCAGATTTTCCACTCAAGTACCCTAAAAGTAGATAAAGAAAACCCAGTTAAACAAATGAAGACAATAATATTATACTTGGTGGTCATTTATTTATTGAGAAAAATGATGCAATATTACATATTAGTGAGTTGGCAAAAGTTATGTGAGCCTTTGGCTTTCAGTATCTGCTGTGACCCCCCTGTGCAGCAATAGTGCAGCTAAACGTTTCCTGTACTGTAAAACGGTTGATCGAGTCCCCCTGCACACCGGCTTGGAGGAATGTTTACCCCATTCCTCCGTACAGAAGAGCCTCAGCTCTTGGATGTTGGTGGGTTTCCTCACGATTAGCTTGCTCGCTTCAGGTCCTTCCACAACATTTCCAATTCCATGGATTAAGGTCAGGACTTTGACTATTGGCCATTCCAAAACATGACCTGTATTTATTCTTCTTTAAAAAACCATTTCTTGGTAGAAACGGCTTAGGGTCGTTTGTCTTGCTGCTGCATGACCCACCTTCTCTCTTGAAGATTCAGTTCAGATGGACAGATGTCCTGACATTTTCCTTTAGAATTCTCTGATATAATTCATAATCATTGTTCGATCAATGAATAGCAAGCCATGCTTGGCCCAGATGCCAGCAAACACAGGCCCCAGACATGATAACTACCACCACCATGTTTTCACAGACGGGGATAAGGTTCTTGATGCAGGATCCTTTCTCCAACATAAAACGCTTTTCTTTTAAACCAAAAAGTTCTATTTTTGTCTCATCCATCCTACAAAACATCTTCCAGTAGCTTTCTGACTTGTCCACGTGATCTTCAGCAAACTGCAGACAAGCAGCAATGTTCTTTTTGGAGAGCAGTGTCTTTTTCTTTCTGCTTGCAACCCTGCCATGCACACACCATTGTTGTTCAGTGTTCTTCTGATGGTGGACTCATGAACATTAACATTAGCCAATGTGAGAGAGGCCTTCAGTTGCTTAGAAGGTTACCTTTAGTCCTTTATGACCTCGCCAACTAATTACAACGCCTTGCTCTTTGGTGTGATCTTTGTTTGTCGACCACTCCTGGGCGGGTAACAATGGTCTTGAATTTTCTCCATTTGTACACAATCTGTCTGACTGTGGATTGGTGGAGTCCAAACTCTTTAGAGATGGTTTTTGTAACCTTTTCCCAGCCTGATGAGCATCAACAACTCTTACTGAGGTCCTTAGAAATCTCCTTTGTTCGTACCATGATACACTTCCACAAATGTGTTGTGAAGAGCAGACTTTGATAGATCCCTGTTCTTTAAATAAAACAGGGTGCCCCCTCACACCTGATTGTCATACCATTGATTGAAAACACCTGACTCTAATTTCACCTTCAAATTATCTGCTAATCCTAGAGGTTCACATACTTTTGCCACTCACTAATATGTAATATTGGATCATTTTCCTCAATAAATAAATGACCGAGTATAATATTTGTCTCATTTGTTTAACTGGGTTCTCTTTATCTACTTTTAGGACTTGTGTGAAAATCTGATGATGTTTTAGGTCATATTTATGCAGAAATATAGAAAATTCTAAAGGGTTCACAAACTTTCAGGCACCACTGTATAATGTAATATATGTGACTGGATTGGCTGGAATTCTTCATGTTGGGAAATGTGCTTTCAAAAGGGCTTGAGGATAAAGTTGTGGAAAGGCAGGACACAAAAAGCTTTCCAGAGGCTGTATCTATCATTATCACACGGGGTACTCTTCACATAATTATTAAGAAGTAGAATAAGTATGGCAGCACCAATAAATTCCCTAGTTGGAGCCAAACCTGTAATCTGTGTGATCAAGTCAGGAGGATATACATCAGGGGAAACCACCACAAGCCCAGTAGCAAATCTGAAGGGTAAGCCTTTCGGTCTGTGTGTGTGACAACAATCTCACAAGCTTTACACAAAGCTGGCCTGTATGACTGAGTGCCTCTGATACTATGACACTAAACGTTTTAGAATCTGATGTTTTTTTTCTGGTTTTATGATATGATCTGACATTTAGTCTCTCAGCAGACGCTCTTTCCTAAGACCAAGACTGAACTCTTTGGACTACCACATCCAAGTATGCCCAACAAAACAACAAACCCACTGGCTACAGGAAGTACAGGAAGGTGTCCTTTAGGTCCTTTAGTGGCGTCTTTAGTGAGTGCCACTCACCAACTAATTTCTCCAAACGTGAACAATTCTGCTAGAAACAATAATCAAATATTCCCAAGCTAGGCATATAACACTGGAAGAAACATCTCCAAACAGACTGATGGCTGTAATTATGACTAAAGGTAATCAGAGCAAAACTGACAACAAGGACCATCGGGGGAACCAACCCTAGACAGCCAGGTCAGGACCCATGTTTTATTATTTTTCAGAATTTTTGTTTTTTTTTCCTTGTTACTTGAATGTTGTCAGTAAATAAAACTGAAATAAGATTTTGTAACGAGTTTTGATTTCAGGCTGGAAGGCAAAAAAAGCGACTATTTCAAAGGGGTATGGCGATTTTCTAAAGGCATCATATCACACTGTGAATCTGCACCAATTAAAGATTCCCTAGAGTTTGGTATAAGATAAAATCTTTTGTTGATGTAATAAATAAAAATATGTTAACACAGCATCTGCAGGAAATACAATTAGATTTGATTAGATTTTTTCGGACCATAAGGCGCACTTAAAATCCTTTAACTTTCTCAAAAATCGACAGTGCGCCTTTAAATGCGGTGCGTCTAATGTATGAATTAATTCTGGTTGTGCTTTCTGACCTAGAACCGATTGTAGATGGTACACGGCGCTCATAAATCTGTCAAAATGTTTTAGCACGGCCTTTGTAAGTTACGAAGCTTACGGCCACCGTAGTGCGCAGCATAGCAGAGTAATACGGTATGTGCTTCAGCATTAGGGTACGTGCATTCATTCATTTATATTCGAAGCGGATTTCAAACTCAACGCTATCAGTCACGCAGTACAACATGGACATAGAGCAGCTGCGAGAGAATTCAACATTAACGAATCAATGGTACGGAAGTGGAGGAAGCAAGAAGACGCCCTGTGCCAGGTAAAGACCAAACTGAGCTTCCGAGGGAACTTAAGAGTTTTGTTTCATTTCATGTGCCTTATAACCCGGTGCGCTTTATGTATGAAAATATACCCGTTAGCAGTCAATCATTGATATTGCGCCTTATAACCCGGTGCGCTTTATAGCCCGAAAAATACGGCATTTGCAATGAAAATGTGTCAAAACTTTTGCACAAGACTTCTGCAATATGTTTGATTTTTGTCCTGGTTTCACGATTCTTTTAAAGGTCTGTTTCTGTGTAAGGTGTTACTACAGCGTGGGGTTAATCCCTGGTTATTAGTTCAGTCACAGATCTGTCTTTTCAAAAAGCCCATTTACTAAAAGGTTAATCCGGTCCAGTTTACTGAGCATGCATCCAGCTAATCATTTTATCAGTCCTAACCCTGGATGTTTTGAGTCCACATATCAGATAAAAAAAAAAAAAAAAAAACTATTAGAGTTGAACTGCCATAATTATAATGTCTAGGCCCAATTCTTTCAAAAGGACTATTACTTAACCATAAGAATCAAATATAAAAGATCTACATTCAAAAGAAAGCAGTTAGAATGGATGCCAGAAAGCAAGAAAAAATTAAATAGCCGGTGTTATTATGTAGTGTTAATCCCTATGAATCACATTTTTCTAACTTATATTTGACACTTTTTGTATTTAAAAAGCCCTAGCACAGACATAAGAGAGAAAAACTTCCAACAGACACATTTATTACTATAAAGTAGTTCTAAGTCTGTTAAATGAACATTAATATTACAGAATGATCAAATATAATTTAATTCTTGTAGGTTGCCTAAACAGCTGATCTCTGCATTCTGATTAATCATATGAGCCATTTCTCTTGACATCATGTGCTAATAGTGACCCTGGAATGAAAAATAAGCCCAAATATAAGATCGTAATCTAGTTACTGGGGTGACAAGACAGCATTGTAGATTAACATTTACTGAGTCATTTTCATCACGCTGCTGATAGAGATAAGAATGATCTTTCATGATTTCAATCACCAGTAGCGTCCTTATATAACATACCTCACAAGTTCAGAAAAGGTCTACATAAAGTCTATCTAAAAACTGTCAAGAGAGGAAAAAAACTGAAGAGAGGGCCTCATTCAGTCCCCAGTCCATGGCAGGATAAAACTGTAGTTGCCTAGTGCCTATTTAAGGCTTTGGATCAGAAAGTCTAGGGTTCAAATCCCACCTCTGCTGACCTGTTAGGTCCTTGAGCAAGACCCTTAATCCACAATTTCTTGGATTGTAAGATCGTATCAGTTGTAAGTCGCTCTGGATAAATGCATCTGCTTAGTTGTTTGTTTATTGATTTATTTAACGTCGCTATCAGCGTTAGTGGCCATGTTCAGCGACACACACAAGGTTACTTCGAGACAAGTCACATATATACACTCAAGTCGATGCCAACTTAATGTGATGTCTTTGGACTGTGGGAGGAAACCAGAGTCCCCAGAGTAAACCCACGCAGAAACAGGGAGGATCTCCAGACTCCACACAGAAAGGACTCAGGACCTTGGACCTGGACCTTCTTGCTGTGAGCTTCTTGATGCGATGCTACCCACCGAGCCACTGTGCCGCCCCATCTGCTTAGTACCCAGCTAACAGCTAATGCAGACGAGACACAAAGTAAAATGATGTCAGTTCAGTAACACTAGAATGAAACAGTTATTGTGTGCTGGACCAATTTTTTAAAAACAGATTAAGCCAATTAAATTTCTAATTATTAAATACAGCCATAACAACAAACAACTCGCAGGTTCTGAAACTACAGTTCATTGATCGGCAGCTAAACTTATTTCAATATGAACTGAGAAAAACAAAATCCTTAGCGTTGCTAGAAATGTTCTAAATCAGATGAACGTTGCATTAAGGGCATTCCACTCCGTGGAGCTGTACATGCATGGCTAGAGAATAGTATTAATAACGTGCAATGTCACGCAAGCTGTTCCAAAATGTAGCTGAAGCCATCTAGCTAGCTTAATTATTTTTATATAATTACTTCTAATTAGAATGATAAACTTTATAGATTAGATGTTCATGTAGGCACTCAGAGTTCTTTGCGTCACTGTGCATGTGTACATCAGCACCACTGGGTTAATAAAATACTTTAACTAAACCAAAGTTAAAAGTTAAAAACTAGGAAGCTAATATCTAGCATCGCTTCAGCCATCCCGCGTTCAGAAGTAGTCTAACTGAATGGTGAGATGGATCCAGATTTCAACACCGAACATTTTATTTATGAGAAGTCGATCCTGTGAGGATTTTGCATCAACTTCTGACAGCTTTTACTTTTCTCGTTACACCGAGTTTAGTCTGGAAAACCGTTAATCCAAATCTGGCAACCCCAATATCCCCCCTTTAAAAACACTTGGTCAGTTTTTCTGAGTGTGTGTAATTGGCCGTTTCGGAGTTCTTTTGTTCTCAGTCTTTTGTGGCTGCAGGTGCAAGAACCCCCCCTCCCCATCCCTCTTTTGTTCCGCTTTCCCTCTCGGACCCCCACCGAGCGGAAAATTGGCCTCCCTCTTTCCATCTCCCTCTCCGCTTCTCCCACTCTGCCTATTCTCATGGTAATGGTGCGGTCCGGTGCGGCTAATCGGGGGCTCACGGGTGGGAGGGGGGGCGAATGCATGTGCTAAGAGATACGACATGGGGGTGGGGGACTGAAACATAAAATACAAGCCATCATTCCTGTACAACTACTGCACTGCATCTGTACGGCTATCCAGCAGGAAGCATGAGGTTTATTATTACTGCATCACATGTTGTTTTGTGACAGTCCAGGAAATAAAAGCAGACACAGAGTCCATGGATGATTAAGGCAGCATTTGGAGTACTAAGAAGTGTCCTTTTATATATATGGATGAGCAACAACAAGCTCCTAAACAAGTGTTTTAGACTTTTATGGGTAACTTTTCTTGCATTTCTACGACAGTTAAAGCAAAACATAAGGTTACACCGAAAGAACAAATTTAAGTGGAAAACATCTCAAAGAGAGAAATCTAATGTCAAATGTAAAATGACCCAACCGTCATCGTGTGTCATTAAAAATAATTTACTAACATGTCTACAACCATGTACAGTTAAGTATTAGCAGTACATTTGACTTTATGTTCTACATGACGCAGTATTCTGGTGTCTTTGCTGTTTCATAAATCATGTCTTAAAGCACCATGTAGAATATATACTGTACTGCTGAGACCCACAATGCACTGTGCAGTTTGTAGGGAACCAGGACACGGTATGTTTTTAACATCTCACTTCCCAAATTCATTAGTAGGCAAACTCCGAACTTCAGAGGGCATTCTGTGTGTGTGTGAGAGAGAGAGAGAGAGCGCGAGAGAGAGAATTTCTCTTTGCAGCGTCAGAACTCCTAGCAACGAACACAGGGTTCCACAGGTTGTTTCCCAGGGAACAGCAATCCCATAAACCCACTACACACACACACACACACACACACACACACACACACACAGAGCTAAAACAGGGAGAGACTCAAAACTTTGTCATTGAACACTAATAATAATACTAATGACAAAAATACTTTGGCTAATAATAACAATAATGTTCATTCATTCATTTTTTTATCCGCTTGATCCTGGAAAGGGTCGCGGGAACGCCAGTAGCATAGGGTACAAGGCAGGAACAACCCTAGACAGGGCGCCAATCCACTAAGGACACTTAATACCCCTATTAACCAAACACGCATGTTTTTGAACTGTGGAAGGAAACCAGAGTACCCAGAGTAAACCCATACAGACATGGGGAGAACAGAACTGATTCAGTATCAGATGACCTGCATTAAATATAAGCAACTTCTTTCATGAAGTTATTAGAAATAACTTCATGGGACTGTGGTAGCCTAGTGGTTAAGGTACTGGACTATGGACCAGCAGGTCCAGGGTTCAAATCCCACCTCTGCCAAGCTGCCACTGTTGGGTCCTTGAGCAAGGCCCTTAACCCACAATTGCTTGGATTGTAAGACTGTATCAATTGTAAGTCGCTCTGGATAAGGGCGTCTGCTAAATGCTGTAAATGTAAATGTAAGATGATCCTGCCTACTTCGAAACATGCTGGACTCATCATGTTTTCAAAATATAAAATCTTATTCTCACAATTTAGAACCATGAAAAAACTATGGCAACTCTGAAGTGTCCTTTGGTGGTCTAAGATGTCTACCATTGCAGTGACAGTCCGGGTTTTATTCCCACTACAGCTGGGTTTGGGTGTCACATGCAGACAACTGGCTGTGACTGAGGGAGTCGGTCCAGGGGATCATCTCACGATGCTGAACCACCACCCTCTATCCAGCCCTTCAATGAACTGGCATCCAAACTAGGACTTTCACGCCTGTTCAATGTAGACGACGACTCAATGATTTGTGCCTACAGCTAAGAGGTTTGCACTTGCAAACCTTTTCACCTGTTTTCTTAAGAAAATTGATTTCTTGGCCGATCAAGCTTCTTCATACTGTCAACTTGGCCTCCTGATGAAGCTGCCAAATACTGCTATTGCTCAACAGCAAGAGGAGGAAACACTAAATAGTTGCCACTATAGCCTGTACAGGCTGTTTTTCTGATTTCTTTACCGGACACCATAAATATCCTGTATTTTGTGGTCATTCTAATCAAGAGACTGAGAAGTAATCATATATGGTTATTATACAATTGCTAAAACAATTTTAGCTCTAATCTAAATGGTGGCCTAAGACTTTTGCACAGCACTCTACATATATTGTACACCTACTAGTCAGAGTCACAGGGGATCTGGAGCATGTACTCGCAGAGTTGCCAGTCCACCACAGGGCTGAGTAGGGGTCCCAGTTGTAATGCCAGGGAATGATCCCCACATCAGGCGTTCCTCTCTTTCAGACACAGTTAAATCACACCTCCATTATGCCTAGTGTGATACTCGGCTGAACAGCACCGCCAGGATTTGAACCTGGGTCACTGCAGTGGTGTGCTAACGAACTGCCTCTGCACCCCTCAAAGGCCATTAAAAATCACTTTTATTAGAGTTGAGATTATTCTGTATATTTAAACACATACACACTTGGATTGATCAACATATAAGAACAGATGAAGTGTGCCAGAGGGAGTGCTCATGGTGTATGTGGAAAAAGTGTTGTGTGTGTGTATTGTATTTGACAGAACGGCGTGTGTGTGTGTGTGTGTGTGTGTGTCGAATGTAAACACCAGATCAGTGCTGAAAGGTTTTGTGCGCTAGTATCATTCAGAGATCAGACACAATTGTGTGGCAAAGTGTATTTGTGTACACACAGCATATACAAGTGGACAACATACTGGAAACACCACTTGAGAAAGGAGCTCGACTTTGAGGTGATTCACAAACACAGCTGCTGTGTAACTTCTATTAGTTAGATTACTAACAGCCAGCATCGGTTACCAATGACCTCTGACAATTAGTTTTTTGTTATGTGAGATCTTAAAGCAACATGCGGCAAGTAATGGAGTTAGGAAATATTGGGGAAAGCTCAAACTGCAGGTGCAAGAGTCACAAAATCTGAAGACTAGCTAATGTTTCAAGCCTTAAAACTCCAGGGTAGCTTATGTTATCCATATACAGAGGGCATCAGCAAAGAGGAGCAGTGGAAGAGGAACTCACTGACACAGACAGAAATTTTACAGGATGAACTGCCAAGACAAGCAAATCTACAAATTTAACCCTGAGGTTAATCAAACTGAAATTTATGTCAGTGTTGCCATTCAGAAACCTTCTGTATCAAACACCATCGCATGAAGACAAGAAACCTGGTGTAAGGAAACACCAAGCCCTGGAGGAGCCCCGAGGAAGGTTTGAGGAAGCCCTGATGAGTCCACTTTCACCATGTTTCCTACATCCAGTTTTGCACCTTCCATATTAGACTGTGTGCTGGGCAGATTGTAGTCCCACCCCTGGGAAGACCATGGCTTCAAAGGCTAACCAACCTTCCCCACCCCACACACCATCACTGTGGGTGGCGCCCTTCCTCCAAGTGAGTCGAATTCCCATTCAAGCCCCAATCGTAATTCATCAAAGTTTCCGAAACACAAAAAGCTGCGTTTACTCTTAACATCACATGCAGTTCCTGTTATTGAAACGATTTTTCGATTAGGATGAAACATCAACAAGGGTCAGAGATTAATGCATTGGGAGGGTTTTGACATAATGTACACTGCCTGGCCAAAAAAAGGTCATCACCTAGATTTAACTAAGCAAAGTTAAAAAAGAGCCTCCCATCGAAGATTATGTTTCAGCTGGCAACAAGTGATTTAACCCTAACTGATGCATTGAGTAGCTTCTTATTTGTTAAACAACCATCGAAAGACATCCTGTGGTCGTGGAAAAGATGCTCACCTGTTTCAGAAGGGTCACATTGTGAAAGAGTGGTTCAGGGAGCATGAGCCGTCATTTTCCACACATGGATTGGCCACCACAGAGTCCAGACCTGAACCCTATTGAGAATCTTTGGGATGTGCTGGAGAAGACTTTGTGCAGTGGAACAAATCACCCATCATCAATACAAGAGCTTGGGGGGGAAAATATATGCAACTCTGGACAGAAATAAATGTGACACTGCAGAAGCTAGTGGAAAAGATGCCACAGCGAATGCGTGCCGTAATCCAAGCTAAAGTCGGCCAATATTAGTGTGTAACCTTTTTTTTCAGTGTATTTAGATCCCCCTCTAGTTAGTGATTAGTTATTTCAGCTCCTCTCACAGCTAACAAGTTGCGTTAGAAAACATGCAGACAAACAGTGGCGGTAGCATGGGTTGTTGTTGTTGTTTTACAGCCAGTTCAGCTCCTGTGGTTACTTAGAGGGGTGTAATGATACCTTCTGTCTCATGATTCGGTTCGATTTACAATTTGATTTTCTCGCAATTACTCATTTTACATTTAATTATACACATTCGATTTTATTTCTGACGTGTAAACAATGCAAGACTTTTTGTACACGTTTTAAAACGACAGCAAAAAAAAAAAAAAAACCTTCAGTCCCCTGCAATTAAAATAAATGACATGAAACAGAGTTTTAAAAATAACCAAGTGAAAACATTCCTTTTTATTGCTGAAGAATAACAATTCAAAATATGGTGTACTTTTCTTGTACATAAAATGTAACCAAAAATATCTTTAGTTCCCTGCAATTCAGAGAAATTAGGAGTCACACTGAGAACGGGACATGCATGTGAGCATGACATACGACACGCCATCTGCTGTTCAAAAATGATATTGCATTAGATGGCGTAATATACAAGAATGCATAATCCAGCTCGATGATGCACATGGACCCATTTTTGCATTGCGATGCATCGTTAAAGCCCTACTTACTTACACATGTATAAATACACATGTATTTCTAGCTTCATTTCATCTAGCAATTACCGTATTTTTCCTGGTAGGGTTAGAACAGGTTGTACTGAACACCTCAGTCACTCCAATATTACACTTTCAATGGCTTCCACCTGCAGCATGTCAGTCAACATTCTGCCCTTCCGTCCTAAAACAAACAAGATAAAGAAATGATGGCGAGCCTTGATCTTAAACCCAACTTTGTGCCCGAGCTTATTGTCCAACATCAAGGTTCATTGTCCCAAACTCTTAGAGAAGCATCTTTGAAGTTTGTTATGAAGGAGGACAAATTCCTTACAAACACCCATATTTTTGGATGTAATATTTGTGTGTCCACATACTTTTGGCCACTTGCAGACATTTCGATAAGGTATATTGATTTTGATACAGTGCATCAGGAGGGTTCTGGGTGTACGATGTATTAGCAGGGGTTTTCAGCGCACATTAGTGGAACCTGTGTTAGCCAGTCTAACACCAAGTTAATGGTATCTTAAATCAGAGTCTCACTCACTCACTCAGCTTCTTCCAGTTCTCCATCCTGATTCATCAGGCACAAGACAGGAACCATAAACTAACTTAACATGTGTCTTTTGAATGTACAAGGAAACCCACATAGACACAGGGAGAACATGCAAACCCCACACAGACAGCGACCAGGCTGGGACTCAAACCTGAAACTCTGGAGAGGCGATAGCACGAACCACTAATCCACCATGCCACCCCTCTGCGTACTAATGGATCGTACATGATGTTAACAAGACTAAATTTCTTTAGTTTAATAGATATGGAAGAAACAGATCTGTTCAAACTGGATGAACACGAACACACACTCACTCTCTCTCTTTCCTCTGTATCTCTCTCTCTCCCCACAAACTCAGGCCAAGTCATTACACATTACAAAATGACAAACATTAAACAAAATAGCACGGAGAAACTCTGCATAAATATCTCGCCGTGTAACAGACAGTCTTACCTATACATAAAGAACAACGTTTACACACGTAAATATATAGCCTAGCGTTAAACTAGTTACCAGTGTTTTGAAGAGAGAAAGATCAATGAGGTGTGTGTGGAGTGGACATGCCCTCCAGTGGACATAATCAGAATTACAACAGCTTTTAGCGCCGTTAAATAATTTACTTCGGGTTATATCACTGCATGTTTATCAGCGCTTTCTTATACGATTGTGATCCTTTAGGTTTACCGTTTAGTACACGCTGGCACGTTATCACTGACCTACTTAGTTTAGTAAGTCAAACATGTATAGCTGCTTCTAAGTTTAGAAGTTTTTCCCTTGAGTCTAACAATTTCTCAGCAAACTGAGGCTGAAGCTACCAAATCCCAAGTCTCGGCACAAACAGGTGAAGTGTGCTCAGAGTGATGAGTGGATGAGTTCAAGACGAAACTGTAAAACTGTAACTCAGTCATGAATGTCGATATGTCGGTGTCTAGGTTCGGTTCTGAGTGTAGAATAAATCAGTCACGGCTGAAGCGTGTGGATCCACCTTTTCACTCCTCTTTCTGCTTCTCTCTTGGTGCCGGTTTCCGTTTTCTGTAAATCCAGATCTGAAGGAGGAGCAGCAGCGAGCAGCAGGAGGAAAGAACGCAGGCCTGAGAACCCAGTGATTCAGGAGTGTCCTACAAAGAGACAGGGTGTGAGAGAGTCACTTACAAGAAAAGATCCAGATAAATATTTACACATGCTGACAAACTGCCTGGTTTGAACAGGCTGTTGAAATGTAAAGGACTGTGCAAAAGTCTTAGGCCATCACTACATTTGTTGCTTTAGCAGTGACATAATGACGATATGTGACATATTGTGTAGCTCCATGCCAACTCTAGGTGGCACCCCACTTTGAGAAGCACTGAGCTATAGTAATATTATGTCAATGGAAAGTGCCCACAATGACTGAAAGAAACTTTGTGTGTGTGTGCTTTGTGAATGTGTGCGAGTTACCTGTATGGAGCTGAACGTACGGCTCAGAGACGCCAGAAACATTAGAAACACACTCGGAGCAGAGAGCTGTCCTGTAGATCCACTGTTCAGATTACAGCCTGCCTGGATCAACTACACACACACACACACACACACAAACACACCTGATCAAACTATGAATAACATCATAAGTTATACATGTGTACATTTTAACCTCATGTTCTGCATCTAATGTACTCGTATGACAGGAAATGTAGTGGTGGGCTAACATTTCAGACTGCTGATCTAGTAAACTGGTGCTCGGTGTGGGATATACTGCTTCGGGAGATCAGCAAGATCGGATTTAAACACCATTAAAAGTGTGTAGTCGAATGTAACACCTAACAAGTAGTAACATAAAAACGAGGAACACACACTGATTACTGACCCTGCTGGCGATGATGATCAGCACACGCCACTCCTGCATCGCCACGACAACGAAGACAGGACTCAAAGCTGAGCACAACAGGTACATGAAGCCAGAGTACAATCCAAGGAGTACACAACCTACAAAAGCGCACACACACGAATACACACACAAAATGAGAGGAGAGGATCCACTAGAGGGCAGACCTGGCTATTTTAGGCTGTGAACCAGCAGTAGGCTATGTTAGCTCACTCTACTTCCAGTGGTTTTACTATTTGTTTGCTACTACCAAGTGCCTGGGTGGCGCAGTGGCCTGAGACACTAGCCCACCACTGCAGTGACCCGGGTTCGAGTCCTGGCAGTCCATTCCAGCAGAGTCAGGAGTCACATTTCTGATGGAGAACAGGTTAGTCCTCCCCTAGAATGATCTCAAGGTGCAACAGTAGCCACTGCCGGTCCTTACATGGACCAACATTCTGTACAGGGCACCAGGGTCATGGTACTGGAGACCCCCCATGACCCTGACCAGAAAAAGCAGGGCTAAAACAAATAAAAATGAACGACTACAAATAATTTGTACCTGTGATGGACTTTCCTCTGTAATAATGGATGAGGAAGAACAGAAGAGCGAGTTGCAGCAGCACAAACACACTCTCTCCGAAGGCCCTGCACACATTTACATTTACAGCATTTAGCAGACGCCCTTATCCAGAGCGACTTACAACTGATACAGTCTTACAATACAAGCAATTGTGGGTTAAGGGTCTTGCTTGCTCAGCTTAGCCCAGGTGGGATTTGAACCCTGGACCTTGTGGTCCATAGTCCAGTACCTTACCCACTAGGCTACCCAGTCCACACATACACATGAGCTACATTTTCAGAGTGTGTGTGTGTTTTACCCAATGGGAAAGCTGTGTTGGATGCAGTACACTATGTGAGCAGTAACAGCGAGAAGATCCAAAACAGCAGAGACAGAACTCAGACCCTCAGCACTGCCCACCCTCAGCACCTTCCAAATCTGGAACAGGGGCGCTGCACACAGAAACAAAAATCCATCCGCAACATTATGTCTAGCCAGTCAGGTGAGGTCTTCACAAAACAGAAGGTGTTTAATCTGTCATACTCAAACCAGAGGAACTCAAACCAGAGTTATGATCATACAGAATGTTCTGGATGCGTTTAAAATAAGTGTCCTCGACCACACTCTTCATGCAATTTGTTTTCCATCCAAACTGGTTGAAACTGGGAGAATAAAATATGAAACAGGACACAGACAGCAGTGTGATGTCTGGCCAGTCTGGTCCTCCCCAATACTAGTCATGTTTGTAACACCTAGAAGAGACGGGACTGTCCTCTGGTCTGGCAGAAGTTCACCCGCGGAGTGCAAGCGACTGCACGGGCTTCCCAGTCGATTTGGATGGCTACAGCACAGGCTAGTAATGTTATACTATGCATTATCCATGTTGTAAATAAAGCTATCCTATTAAAATCTATTCACACTTTTTCGCACAAAAAAAACAGAAGCGATTTTTTAATTAGTGGGACCTTCACACAAAGTGCGTTATGTTTTTTGTCTAAACACTCTGAAAACTCCCTGGGCGCTTTTGCCTTCTTTAATTTCCCTTCTCTTAATGTGTCACGGAGGCAGTGTCTTTTCCCCACTTCAGCTTAAACAAAAACATGAACAAAAACTAGTGCAGGAAGCTCTAGTTTGTGTTTTTTTGTGAGCATGAACACACTTAGATAAACAAGAAATCAATTCCATCCAGTCACAGAGGTTTATCACCATCATTCTCCAGCCCTTCAGTTATATTCCAAAAGATCTTTTCTTTAACATCCATGTTTTTATAGTCAGCGTCTTGCTTGTCATGTAAGCTCTTGTGCTACTAACAGGACGAGCTGTTCTGCCTGGCAACCACGCTCTGATTGGTTGGCCTGATTTTAATGCCTCCGAACAATGCAGAAATTAGAACAGGCTCTGATTAAAAATTTTATGCAGCGTCACAGTCCATCAGTTTTTTTCACACAGTTCAAAATGAGCTTGATGAATCAGGAGTGAATGTGTTTTATGAAAAGGAATGTTTTAAGCTTGTTTCACAGTTTGGGGGCCCTGACATTAAAAGATCTGCCTCTAGCATTGAACAGTCTGTTTTTGGGAATGGCTAGGAGACCACTGCCTGTAGATCTGAGAGCACGAGCAAGAGAGTAGGTAATGCAGGAACATACAGTACATGGGCAACGAGCAGAGCATGAGGTCCAGGCAATGGGCACTCGTTACTTAGACCACTGGGACCAATGCAATGGAAGGATACAGCGCACTGGGAACGCATCGTCCACTCCCAATTTAGGGCACTGGGAACATAAGTGGTGATATGAACACAAAGCAGTGAACGTACACAGGAAACCTCAACACGGGGGGCTGGGTGTTGTTTGTAATGTTTCAGGACCACAGATAAAAGAGATGGGTTTCTTACCAATGAGTTCCCCGAGCAGCCACATGCCCACCATCTTACTGAAAACAATCTTCACACACGGCCCTGAAACACAGAACCGGGTGGATCAGTCACCACATTAAACACTGTCAGTGATTTATCTATAACCGGGTGTTTACACACTACACACACACACAGCTGTAGTCAAACAGTCTAAGAGCACCCAGATGAACTGTGGACAGCACACTGCTTCTACATGTCTGTTAACCCCTATTTATAATCACTGATGTTAACAGCATTTGCTGACGCTTTCTACAGAAGGGTATTAATCTTACTAAACATGACCTCAATAAGCACAAATACCCTAAAGCCCAAGAACACCATCACTCACATTCTCTACTTCATTATATAAACTATCATCTTATATTTCTTAGTTCTAAATTCTATAGATTATAATACTCTTCATATTAAAGTCTTCACTTTAATTTATTGTAGTCTATAGACTGTTATTTTATTTCATTCATTATAGATATTTTTTAAAAATGCTCTCTATTTTAATTTAGATTTTTTCCTTCTGTTTATTTAAACTAATATTATAAACGTATTAATTAGGTAACTTAGTTTAATTCTTTTGTTTATTTATCGCACTTCACATTAAACTTCCTGCATTTTATATTGTGATTCTGAGTGTCGCAGAACAGAAAATGGTCAAATGATAAAATCACTGTAAAGGCCTTGTACAACAAACGCTAGTTTATACACACGCCTATTAGTGGGAGACAAGCTTAAAATATAACATTATTAAATGACTAAGTATAAAAACTACATCAAACAACAGCAAAGTTGATAATAATTGATAATAAATATGTACAGTAAAAACCCAGTAAATCTATAGGAAAGTATTACCGTAGATAAACACCCAAAACATATTAAAACTTTCTTGCTGTTGTTGCATGTAAACATGGAACTATTGTTTGGTTGTCCTTAACGTATACTTTTTAAACTATAAATATCATAAATCTGATTTTTAAAAATTATGATGAATTACCAGCAAATATAACAACATTAAGAGATCAGAGTTATAAATTTAGTGACGTCCCATTCTCTATTCACTGATTTTCTTACAAACACGACGTGTTTATTTTAACCTTAAATGTACATTAATTGTGAAATACACACACAGAATGCACATTTTATTTACCTCTCTGTTTTGCAGATAATTTTATAATCTGTACACACGCTGTAAAACGCAAATGAAACAGCGCCATCTGCAGGACGATTCTACAGAGGCTACATATTCATAATTTTAAGCAGAAACTTCGAGTCGAAGACGAAGCAAGTCGTATAAACAGTTCTTTGGAGTTAAGCTGAAGCATTAATGTGGGTTTTATGTGAGTTTGCCGTTTAAAGCCCTGTGCAGGTTCGACTGCAGCTGCACACTGACACCGCACACAGACACACGCTTCATACCGCAGCAGTAACGTTGTAACGCGGTGTAAAAGTGTAAAATCTCACCGTGTCTCAGGTTCATCCGGATAAAGAAATGCTCATAACACTTCTCTGGCATCACATACGTGAGCAGAAACTCTTTTAGGGGAGAAATCTGCTCTTCTGCCATCTTCGCGGATTTACAGGTAGGTGTGTAGGTGTGTTACGTGGCATCAGGAGGGGATGTTTGTGAGTTAAACACCAAAAATGCTCTCGACCAGCCCCAACAAAATCCCTCCCTCATTTTCGAAAACGGGTACAAACAAGACCCAAAAAGCCCCGCCTCCTGAACGCTGAACCAATCACAATGCGACAAGAGAGGGTTTCAATTTACGTTAAAACGTAACTGCCAAGCCAAAATAAGTCAAACACAATGCTGTCTTCTGTCTGGAAACTAAGGCCCTGTCCACACGAACACGGGTATTTTTAAAAACGTAGCTTTTTCTATGCGTTTTGACCGTTCGTCCACACGAAAACGGACTTTTTGGAAAACTCCTTCCAGGGTGAAGATTTCCAGAAACTCCGTTTTCAGCGTTGCCGTGTGGACTGGGGAAAACGGAGTTTTTTGCTTCTAACGTCACTTGTAACGTTATCTCCTTGATTTACATGAGGCGATTTTGTGTAATAGCGGACGTAGCCAAAATGGTGCCAGCTGTAACACTGCTGACCGAACTTGTTACAGATCTACAAATACATTTACAGTTATTACATTTACATTACACTGAAGAACAGAGGCGTCAGAATGCGCTAAGGAGGTCACTACTATATCCATTAGTGATGTGTCGGTCGCGACCGATCCGGCTCTAAGACTCGGCTCTTTGAAATGAACGACGGGAGCCGGTTCCTGATTGTGAGCCGATTTATATATTTTTTAATTTATTGTACATGTGGACAATATTGTACATTCCGACACATTGCTGCTTATTGCACTTCTTGTTAGATGTTAAACTACATTTCGTTGCGTTGTACTTGTACATGTGTAATGACAATACAGTTGAATCTAATCTAA
>JAJAGP010003695.1:30000-66608 GCA_025084515.1 Ancistrus triradiatus | reverse complement strand
GGTGATGTTTTAGGTCACATTTATTCAGAAATATAGAAAATTCTAAAGGTTTCACAAACTTTCAAGCACCACTGCAATGTAACTGCAGTCAAGGACCAGAAAATGTGAATAAGAAGCAGGCAAATGCCAAAGCTGGTCATGATGCCCCAGATCAGATATGAGTAGTATATATTGTAAAGTTCTAAAATGTTACCTGCTAAAATGTTATGTTTTTTGCCGTTCAAAATGTTTGGAAAATGGAAAAAACAAAAAACATCAGATTTGGGGCACTTTCACTTGGGCTACATACAGTACATGTGGCCATGGGACCAGTTTGCAGAATCTTTTACAGCAATGAAATGTGTGTTTACTCAGTTTTAGTTGTTACTTGCTTTAGTGGCCTTGCTTACACCCTTTGCTGTTGTGCTGGGATATAAATAAGGTTGGTAGGAGCCCATAAGTAGGCCTCATGAGACCAGAGGCACACATCTGCAGCTCAGGATTTTCCCTGCTATCTGATAAACTGTTTATTTAGAAATATTGAGCTTGATAAATAAAGTGTGATAAATTCAGCATTTTTAAGCATGAATGGCAGCATGCTCACTCAATTGTAATTCAATATTACAATTTAATATTATAATTTAATATTACATTTTCTAGCTATTTTTCCAGTCCGAGCTGAAGTCAAAATAACCAAATTTTTATTTTGACTTCAGCTCCGACTGCAAAAATAGCTAGAAATTGTAACATTAAATTACAATTGAGTGAGCATGCTGCTATTCATGCTTAAAAATACTGAATTTATCACACTTTATTTATCACACATGTAATTTCACCCTGTGTGCACTGACATGGGAAGAAATAAATAAACAGGGACTTTGGTAGCCTAGTGGTTAAGGTACTGGTCTATGGAACAAAAGGTCCAGGGTTCAAATCCTACCTCTACCAAGCTGCCACTGTTGGCCCCTTAACACAAATGCTTGCATTGTATAAGTTGTAAGTAGCCCTGGATAAGAACATCTGCTAAATGATGTCAATGTAAAAATGTGCACATTTGAAAAATAAAAGTTGATAACTACATTAAAGCTGTTTTGTATTGGTGCTCCTTCGTATGAAACATATACCTTCCTTCCTTTTTGTAGTTACATTTCTAGGTTATTACTCTCAGCAGTTACAATAAATCTATGTTTTTGTCTCTTGTGCTCAGCAGTAACCGCTAAGATATTTTGTTTTCGTGTATGCAAATCAGACACAGAAGACATGGCACAAAGTTCCAGTGCCTAAATAGGTAGCTGATTCTCTCTGTGCCTACCCTATTCCTGAATCATCTGGGCTTTAGTTCCCCTTCTCTCTCACAATGATAAATGGCACACAGAATTTAATTAGAGCTAAGGGAGAAGACGGGCCAGATGAATCTCCCTATGTCTACATGGCACTTGCATACAAATCATCAGAACAGAACTGCTTCACTGTTTCTAATGGTATGATGTCTTTGTCAGGAGTTGCAGTGCTTCTGTACTCATTCTGATTCCTGAAGTTTCCCAGAGCCCTGCTCAGGGAAATCTCTTATCTGTATGCAAGTCATTTTAGAGTGTGACAGGAACTTGAGCAGAAAATGATTCCTTATAGGCCAAAGCTCAGGTCACACCATTTGCTGTAATTACTTATACATGGAGGACACCCCCATCCTCCATGACTTGAAAATTAAATATGGAAACATTTCCATTGGTGAGTACATTGGTGAATTTAATAGATTTGCATCATTATACTGAATGAGCCAGGAATTAGAGTTTATGCAGACAGGAAGCTAAATTGTATGTGAGTAATGAAAGTATGTCCCACTCAAGTGACAATATCTCTGCAGGTCACTTAGAATAACTAATGATGGATATAACAAAAGGATGACCATTTTAGACTCTGTGTAATTTTTAGACCAACCCTTTCCACCAGACATCCTGGCACAACTGCAGATCCTCATAAAACAAGTTTGATTAAATCAGAATCACCATGAAACTAGAAATATGCTGACAATTATATACCAAGTACGAGTCAGGTGGTATAATCAGAATGTAATTGCAAAAAATTGGGCCTCATTATGTCAAAAACAACATGGGTCTGACTGAAGTGGAAGCCTGGGGTTTATTTTAAGCAAATTTATGGTCAGGCAGCAAGCCAGAATGCAATACCATCCATTTATATTGGAACATAATTGTCTCTCGGGCTTCCTCACAGAGGGAACACCAGCTTTATATTTACTTTTTATTCATCTGATGTTCAAAATGTCTGATGTTCTACTTGTATAACATATTAACAGAAATTTGAGCATGCCAGAACTCCACGACAATGTGGACTACCTTATTAATTAGCGGCTTGTACTATATCAGCCTTACCCATTGCAAGACTGTTGCAAGAAGCCATGCAAACAAACACTTACTGTATAAACGGGACATTTTGTACACGGTTATTGCATGTCATCTTTACAGCATTAAATATGTAAGTGCTAAAATTTGTAAAGCAGAAATGTCTAGGAGCAACGACAGGTCCTACTATACTGAAGTGTGTAGCACATAAATGGTCTATACTCAGCTGTAACACTAATAACTGGGTTCACCCTTTGGAATTTTCTATATTTCTGCATATGACCTAAAACATCATAATATTTTTCACACAAGTCCTAAAAGTAGATAAAGAAAAGCCAGTTAAACAAATGAGACAAAAATATTATACTTGGTCATTTATTTAGGGAGGAAAATTATCCAATATTACATATTAGTGAGGGGCAAAAGTATGTGAACCTTTGCTTTCAGTATCTGGTGTGACCCCCCTGTGCAGCAATAACTGCAGCTAAACATTTCCAGTATCTGTTGATCAGTCCTGCACACTGGCTTGGAGGAATTTTAGCCCATTCCTCCATACAGAACAGCTTCAGCTCTGGGATGTTGGTGGGTTTCCTCACATTAACTGCTCGCTTCAGGTCCTTCTACAACATTTCAATTGGATTAAGGTCAGGACTTTGACTTGCAAGGCCATTCCAAAACATTAACTTTTTTCTTCTTTAACTATTCTTTGGTAGAACGACTTGTGTGCTTAGGGTCGTTGTCTTGCTGCATGAGCCACCTTCTCTTGAGATTCAGTTCATGGACAGATGTTCTGACATTTTCCTTTAGAAATCTCTGATATAATTCAGAATTCATTGTTACATCAATGATGGTAAGCTGTCCTGGCCCAAATGCAGCAAAACAGGCTCAAACCATGATACTACCACCACCATGTTTCACAGATGGGATAAGGTTGTTATGTTGGAATGCAGTGTTTTCCTTTCTCCAAACATAACGCTTTTCTTTTAAACTAAAAAGCTCTATTCTGGTCTCATCCGTCCACAAAACATTCTTCCAACAGCCTTCTGGCTGGTCCACATGATCTTTATCAAACTGCAGACGAGCAGCAATGTTCTTTTTGGAGAGCAGTGGCTTTCTCCTTGCAACCCTGCCATGCACACCATTGTTGTTCAGTGTTCTTCTGATGGTGGACTCATGAACATTAACATTAGCCAGTGTGAGAGAGGCCTGTGAGAGAGTTGCTTAGAAGTTACCCTGGGGTCCTTTGTGACCTCGCCAACTATTACACGCCTTGCTCTTGGAGTGATCTTTGTTGGTCGACCACTCCTGGGAAGGGTAACAATGGTCTCGAATTTCCACCATTTGTACACAATCAGTCTGACTGTGGATTGGTGGAGTCCAAACTCTTTAGAGATGGTTTTGTTCCAGCGTGTTGAGCATCAACAACTCTTTCTGAGGTTCTCAGAAATCTCCTTTGGTTGTGCCATGACACACTTCCACAAACGTGTTTCGAAGAGCAGAATTCGCTAGATCCCTGTTCTTTAAGTAAAACAGGGTGCAAACTCACACCTGATTGTCATCCCATTGATTTAAAACACCTGACTCTAATTTTACATTTCAAATTAACTGGTAATCCTAGAGGTTCACATCCTTTTGCCACTCAGTAATATGTGAACATATGGGATCATTTTCCTCAATAAACAAATGACCAAGTATAATATTTTTGCCTAATTTGTTTAACTGGTTTCTCTTTATCTATTTTTAGGACTTGTGCAAAAATCTGATGATGTTTTAAGTCATATTTATGCAGAAATATAGAAAATTTTAAAGGGTTCACAAACTTTCAAGCACCACTGTAGATCTGGTTGATGCTGATGTTGATGAGGAAAACACTACCTGCCTTAAAGCATAACCCCTTCTGTAAAGCATGGTGGAGGATGAGTAATGAGTAGCGTTTATGTTAAGGTTAAGCAACGCAATTTTTAACCTGATTTTAGCCCCGATTCTCAGTGTGGCCAAGTCTGTGCTTGTTGTCCCTAGTCAGCAGGTTTTTTACCTGTCTGAGTCGACAGCTGGAGAGAGTATTGAGTAGTGTGTGAGGGGTGCAGACTCAGATTTTTGCCTCCTGATTGTGTTTCAGACCAGTCGGAGCATACTAAACATGTTGAGTTTTTTGACTCTGCTCTGAGCGTAATTTAGTAATGTATACTGGTCAGCGATTCAATCTGAATGGTCCAGTGAACAACCAATGAAAACTAAGCAACTTCCTGTGTTTACTTTTTGTGGACAAATGTATTCTTAATGCATGCAATGTTCCTCTACAATGGAGAACAAGTTAATTGATTTGTGGTAATAATAATAATATAATAATTATTAGAACAACCACAACCACACAAATAAGGAGAAAAACGGGGCTGCATTTGTTGAATCTGTAGTTATATAGTGTGAGATCCCTAGTCATTTAGATTGCAATAGGCATTTTTCTTATTCGGCATTAAAAAAAAAAAAAGAAAGCAGAAAAACTCAGTCACGAAGTGTGATACCTAGTCTATTTAGAATACGCTATGACTTTAAAAGTCATGTAGTGTAGTCAAGGCTTTTATATGACATCCTATGATAGTGTTGTGTCACTCTAGGGCAGGGGGTTGAACTAGGTCCTTGGATTTCTGTAGCTTTGCAGAGATTGTTTCTTCCTAATTCAGTTCTTGAAAGCCTCATCAGTTTGGTGTGTGAAATAAATAAATAAATATATATATATATACACACACATATAAAAACCATTGTAATCATTTGAGTTAACAGCTGTTACTTGACCTATTGACAGTGACTATTGTGAATGAATGGATGTCAGTCTTCACAGTTATAATCCATGTGTCCATGCTCTGTGTTACTGTGTTGGTGATATGGAATTAGACTTGACTCAATGACTTTTCAAACTGGTTTTATTAAACCTTGTTAGTACAAGTTACAATCCAGGCTTCTAACGGTTACAGGCCTCGTTTAAGACCCCTGCTGAAGAGCCCTCTGGTCAGTAAAGTTTAAGCCTTAACTACTGCACTACCTATTTGGCTATACAGCCACTAATGTTGTTTTTTTGTTTATTTTCAGATTTAATAATGCACTTTATACTAATTATTTTATTTCTCATTTCCTCTTGCATGGTGACTGGGCCTGCGGCGGAGTTATGTTTTTTTATGAACTCCCTTTGGTTTTCAGCACAAAAGGTCACAATTATGGGTGATGGCGCTCGTGCTCATTGACTTGTTCTAAATGAGACCGATATGAAAATGAGGTGATGCAGTGTCGTGAAAAGATCACAAAAGGTCAAATGACTGTCACCCATGTTGGAAAGTGGAGCAGATATATGACATCCACCATTAATTATGATCACGGCTGGATGGAAGTAAAAGGTACAGTGGAACCTTGCTTTCCAAACTCCCGTTAGCCTGCAAGGAGATTACAACATACAGTGGACCCTGAATTTGGACACTTCTTTATTAAACCAATTCAGACATCAAACGATCAGTTTGAATTTTTTTAACCCCAAGTTCAAAGAAATTCCAACTTTGAACATCGGTAAAACCCTGACCCACCCTCAGGGTGCATCTGAAATGAATTGGATTCCAACTTTGAACAAATCCGCATTTGAACGTCCTTACGCCAAATTCTGAGGTTTCACTATATAGGGTATTTTTATTTTCTTACCTGCAATTCAAACAATTAACAAACTGTAATGAATGACGATGGGTACGATAGCGGATTGTGTATTGACCACCTTTTTCCTTCTGCCTACACTCTTCACTTACAGTTTATCCAATGGTTAAATTGAGTAATGGTTGTTTTGTTTATGTTGTACTGCTAGATGAAACAGCAGTGAGTCAGGACAGAACAGCAGGCTCAAACAGTTGCAAATGCATGCAGTAGCACATGTGATGAAGACATTTTGCAGACAAAGCCTTGCCCAACCATTACTGGCAGGAATACAATCAGAAATCCCCACTAAATTGTTTTGACAATCATGGAAAATATGCAGGGTTTTGAATATACAGAAAACAGGTAGGAATTTATCCATAGGAAATAATGGATTCCCGTTATTTGAATATTTGCTATACAAATCTTTTCCTGGACAAGGCACATTCAGATAATGGGTTTTGTCTAAATATTTGATGATGGAGAGACCCATTTAACTTGTTACCTTGTGAGTTGATTTTTGGTTATGCTGGTTTTGGGACAATATAAGAGTTATGTTATGAGACAAATATTTCTGTAGGCTCCTATCTGTGAGTTTTAGAATACATGGATACGAGCTCTGGATAATGTGTCTGCTAAATGATTAAATATTAATGTAAAAATAATTGTGCTTGTGCCCTCACTTAAAATAGAAACACATGAACTTGACTTGAAGCAGCCAAACCACTAGGTGCTAAGAGATTTCTTTAACTGGTGCATAAACAATCTGTCATTTTGTGTTTTACAGGAGTACCAAATTGACATAATCTTTGCCCAGACATGGACAGACAGTCGACTAAGATACAACAGCACAATGAAAATTTTAACTTTAAACAGTAACATGGTGGGACTCATTTGGCTACCTGACACAATCTTCAGGAACTCCAAGAATGCAGACTCCCACTGGATTACCACACCGAATCAGCTTCTCAGAATATGGAACGATGGGAAAATACTTTATACTTTAAGGTATGTGATACTGTTTAACAACATTTATATCTTGCTTAAATTGTGTTTGTGTACATACGCAACATTTTTAAAGCATTATGTTGAAACTAAATAATTCCACATTTTCAAACAAGCTTTCTAACCTCTGCAGAGTAGCTGTCCTAAGAATTAATTTCAACAAATTCTGAACACTGTGTCCTTGAAAGTGCTTCTTTTGAATTCTGAACATATTTGAAACAGACCATCTGGTGTCAAGTCCACTAAAGCCAGATTCCTCTAGTAGCGAGCTTTGTGGAGTGAACCAAAGATTCATCAATGCTCTATAATGTTTATACAGGCAGTTTTGTTTTTATTTCTCAGCCTGACCTTGTTTCTGGATTTTAAGTGCCAAACCAGATTTTGGTGTCAATGTAACCTAATGTGTTGGTTCCTGTTTTGAATCCTGTGCTGCTGGTTAGGTCTCCCTTGTGACCCTGAATTGGATTAAGCAGTAAAAATATGAATTAATGAATGAATGAAGGGGGTGGTGCTGTGGTGGTGGGTATCACTGTTGCCTCAGCAAGAAAGTCCTTGCTGTTCGATCGCGGGTGGTGCGACCTGGGTCCTTTCTGTGTGTAGTTTGTATGTCCACCCCATGTCCAAGTAGGTTTACTCTGGGTACTCCGGTTTCCTCCCACAGTCAAAGACATGCATGTCAGGTTAATTAGAGTTTCTAAAGTGGCCCTAGTGTGTGTGAGTATGGGAGTGCGTGTGCCCTACGATGGATACGTCGACAGCAAGGCACCGACTTTCTTACAACCCTGACCAAGGATTAAACGGACAAGAAAATGAAGGAAAGAATGAATGAATGAATGTGCTCCTCCCGCTACTCTGGTTTCCTTCCTCATTTCAAATATATGAAGATAGTTAGGTCAACTGGAGTCTCTAACATATCCTGTGTGTGTGTGTCTCTGTGTGTGTCTTTGTGTTTGTGTGTGTGTATGCATGTGCGCTGGGATGAAATGGCACCCTGTCTAGCATTGGTTCCTATCTCGCAAGCTGTTCTGCCAGTTAGGCCCTGGCACCCCAGACCCCCACAGTGTTTTAGTGGTTGAGCTCTTGGGATGTAGACTACTTGAGCTATATATAGGCTAATGGCTACTAAGAAGAACACAGATCACTTCTTTAAGCCACTCTGGATAAAAGTATCTTCTAAATGCTTTAAAACATGGTGCTATATAAATAAATCTGCTGTGCTAATCTGATGCGAGTGTGCCCATCTTTTTCCCCATCTTGATGTGAAGCAATGGTGATACATTTAAAAATGCTGGAATGCAAATACATATTTAAAAATAATAAGGAAATTGTAATAACTACAAATAATAACTACAAAAAATACCGGTAAAAAGCGTAATCAGTTATATTTTTGTTAAATCTCTCTATGTCTTTTAATTATTTTGGGTACATGGTTGTACATAAGTCTAAGCATTTAAGGAACTCTTACTTATAAAAAATGCAATGTTCCTTACATGACTTTTATTTAATTGCATGCAAGAAACTTTGGAAAACCTTTGTCAAGAACTACAATACAGAGTTACATTCAGAAATCCCACTTAAAACTTTACTGTGTAAACAAGAATTTGTATGTTGGCATTGACCTTTTGTGGACACTGCTTTTGTACCAAATCATTATTATAATCCTTGTTTAGATCATCTGTTTTAAATCACATCATATCTTACGTTTTCTACCTCATTACTAGCTGTAAAATGCCCCTGTCCCAATGTTTTTCGGATGTGTTGCAGGCCTGAAATGCAGGAATGCATGTTTATTAACAAATAAAAAATGAAGTTGATCAGAAAAAAAAACATTAAATATCCTGGGTTCATCCTGTCTGCAAAGACATCATTCAAAATACATGTAAGGAGCATTGGATAGTTTTCTATTTGCATTTTCCATACAGTCCCAACTTTTACTGATTTGGAGTTGGAGATTTTCCTAATAAGAGCTGGATGTTTAAACACATCTTAGCTCTTTTTCTTATATATAAATACAAGTAAATATTCTCTACTTAACGCATCAAAGTTGGAGAGCAGTTTGCTGAACCACTGCAAGGTTGTGTCTGATTAGCAAAGTCTGCCTGCCAGGAACACAGTG
Organism: Ancistrus triradiatus; assembly: GCA_025084515.1. Taxonomy (NCBI): domain Eukaryota; kingdom Metazoa; phylum Chordata; class Actinopteri; order Siluriformes; family Loricariidae; genus Ancistrus; species Ancistrus triradiatus. Next base: position 57,479 of record JAJAGP010003695.1, on the reverse strand, counting down.
AGAGTTCTGTATTTCCTATGGTGTTAAACAGCTCAATCCTTCTTGCTTGTTGGAGGATAATTAGTATTGCTCAGTTCAGTTCGCCACCCAAGTCTCACGCACCTAAATTACTATTACAAAAAAATTCAACAGAAAATCCTGTAACTGCAGGTTATGGTCAGGTCTGAAATGATAAATACAGAGTTGCAGCATTGATTCATTGCTCTATTTAGGCGACTCCTGCTCCCATTTTCTATACAAGACTCAGCATTTATTTGTTCCACTTTGGAAATACAGGTCACGATATGTAAAGAACTGGATTTAAATGTGTACTTAGTCAGTGAACCAAACTTTTACCTAAATCTAAATATCTGTACATCCGCCCACACACTGCTGGGTTACCTGTCATGTTTCACTTGTTCTTCCCCATCAGAAACCAACTGCCCTGTAAGAATGTAGTTCATTAGGTAATATTATTCATGGAGCGTGAAAGTGCTGAATTAACTTGTGCACCATCGTTCATTTAGGCTCAGCAGTGATGAAAGTGACTTTGCATATACCACTGAGTGGTAAAGCTGTAAAACAATTTAGCAAATATATCTCAAATACTCTCCATGCTGCAAATATCACATGCTTATTCCTTTCTGTTTTGTGATAGTGGAGAGATCTGCTGCACTGGGGAGTGTTAATACGCAAGCTAAGGCCAAGCATCCAGCTGATGTTTTGGGATGAAGCAGCAATAAAAATAACATATTGTTTCTGAAGAGTGTAGAATGCCTTAAGCCCAAACAGTGCCACAAATGGCTCCTCTTAATAAAGTCAATGCCAAACCTTCCTGTCAGGCACAGCCCAAATTGGCACACATGACAAGCCAGAACCAAATAGAGGATTTTGTTAAAACCCTGCCATCAAAGTCATTTGATAACACAGACAATCATGTTTCAAATGGTGCTCTGCAGGTGCAGAATGTATTTTGGGAAGATTGCATCTTGGTTAATTCATCTCTCACAAAGCAGGGCTCATTGTGTGGTAGTGTATTCAGTACATGACTGAAGCACAGGATGTATAGACTCTGTTTGTACAGGCAGATATTTTAAAATGTAATGGAGCAACTCTATTACACAGAGTCCAACACTGTTTTAAGCATTTCCCAAGAATGAGGACAAGCATTGCACTCTCTGAGAAGTTAATGCCATGGGCAAAGCTGATCTGTGACAAAAGCTAACCAGAGGCTTCCATATGGTGCACAAATGAATATCAATATTCATGGATAGCCCAGATTTAGATCCGGGGTATATTTGGATCAAAGCAATGCCACTCTTCATATTAATTGCAGTTATTTGTGCTGTAGTTAACTGTAGTTAACTTAAAGCGTGGTGGTATTTTGTGCACCCTGAGCTTTCTAAGTCTTAGCAGGTATGTATGCAAGTCTAAAATGGAGAATGGTGTTAATTTGATTCACCACACATCTCTGTAACACATGAGAGCTGTTGTCAAGCCATTTATACCATGTCATAGTTGTATTTATTTATTTGTTTATTTTTGCTTCTTTGTTTTTGGAAGACTAAACCAATTATCAACAATATAATTTGTCATGCAGAGCCAAGATGCATTTCTAATATAAATACATAATGTATATGTAACGCCGATGCGAGGAGGGAGACAAACGCAGGCAGTGGAGTAACGAAGCGAGGCTGATTTGTATGCACTTGCAGAATGCTTGTACTGAGCTAGGTAAACCAGGTAAGATACCTTGTTGTGTAGCGAAGGTGTGGTGACTGAGCTGTGCTTAAATGGAGGGGAGAGAGTGAGACAGGATAGGGAACAGGTGTAGGCGGTTAGTAGGTTGGCGAGGAAGAGCGAGGCAGATTGCGTGTATCGGGAGCGGCGCTGGAAGGGGGCGTGACAGTATACTTGAAATGGTATTGTAATGTATTAATTACATATTTTATGATTCTTCTTTTATAAATTTATATTTATAGATATTTTATAGATATTTTATCATACGTTACTATACACAGATAACAGCTGAATTTTCATTCGTCTCCAAGAGTTAAAAAAGAAAACAAAGCTTTAAATGCTTCCAATATAGAGTATACAGCAAATGATTTAGGAATAGGTTCTACTATAAGACCCTTTTCTAATTACATGTAATTATGCAATTTTTGCTCATAAATTACATAATTGTTACACTTTTAATGAAGCATTGTCTCATTAATAGTAAAGCTGCAAGTGTAGACAAAAAAAAACTTTTGGAAAGCTTATTCTTGAGCATATAATCAGTAAGTGCTTGGTGGCAGTTTATAAGGTATACCTATCTATGTTACAGTCTGCTATTGAAAACAGTGACGAACCGTGAAAACAAAAGAATAACGGGTTGACGACCCAAGTGCAGTAAGCTACGGGGTGCTAAATACTTAAGGGCATGGCATACTCAGGTACGGCGAGCATGACATGCTCAGCTAGGCGGCACCAACTGCCCGAGTACGACGCTGTTCCTGAAGATGCTCTTCCTGACACAGAGCATGAACGAAATCATGATGCTGGTTAGAGGTTTAGATGTTTAAAGGTTGTGTTTGACATCCTCTAATCCTTCAACAGTGCTCACAAGACGCTGTCTAAAGGATCTTGGTGGCTGGACATTTTCAGGCCAGCAGTGATACTGAAGTGGTTTAAAACTCCAGCACACTGCTGTGTCTGATCCACACACACCACCACCACATCAGTGGCACTGCAGTGCTGAGAATGATCCACCACCCAAACAGTACCTGATCTGTGTTGGTGACCAGTAAAACTTAAGCAGAACATAAACTGAAAAATATGCAATGCCTACATATAGAAATACTTTCACTAATGTCTTTCATTAATGTGTGTACCATGTGATTTGCATTGCCTTGTTGAAAAATACTTGAACGTGCCTGGAAAAGATGTCTTGAAGGCAGCATATGTTGCTGTACAACCACAGTGTACTTTTCTGCATTATGCTGCCATCACAGAAGTGTTAATTATATTTGATAAGGGCACTGACACAACCCCATACCATGAACAACCTTGGCTTTTGGACTTGTTGCAGATAACAGCCTGGATGGTCCTTTTCATCTATGTTTTGGAGAACACGGTATCCATTTCTTCCAAAAAAAGATCTGAGATACTAATTCGTCTGACCAATATATGTTTCCACGGTGTGATATGGGACTAGCAGTTAAGGTACAAGAAAAAAAAGCCCTAGTGTTCACATTCCACCTCTACGAAGCTGCCACTGCTGGGTCCTTGAATTGTTGTAATTGTCACATCCACTCGCGCACCTGCTCACCACGCCCACCTTCTACCACCTTCTCTCCTTTTCTCTCTCCGTCACCCAGATCACCTGCACCTGTCTCTTGTTTGCCAGAACCTTCCTTGCCACTATATATACCGTTTCCCTTCACATTCTCACCGCTGAGTCTCGTGGTCACCACCATGTCTCTAGCTCCTCACTCTTCCTAACAGTGCTCTTCGTTCTACCGTCTCGATCATTCCTATTAATGTACCTCTTCCAATCCAACCAAGTCCTAGATCTCTATCCGTATCTCTTTTTTACCTATCTCTAGCCGTTCCAATCCCTCTCCCTACAGATTCAAGACTCATCTCCTTTCTCTATTCTATTCGATCGCGTCTCCTACCTCGATTCAACCTTTAGTTATCGCTCACCTACCTTTCTTCGCATTCGTTCCGTCATCCGTTTGTGTCTCTGTATTCCATTGTATGTATTCGCGTTTATAAGTTTGTTTGAAAGTTTTGTTAATAAACACCGTCTGAGTTTAGATCCACTCCTGTGTGTGTCTCCTAAACCGTACAGCCGGCGTTACAGTAGACTCAACCGTGCTTGGAGGCAGTGGGAGTTTTTGAATCTGAACTCTGACCGATCACGATGATCAGCGATCCACTCGCTGAGCTTCATGCTTGACTCGCCAAGGTAACGTGGGTTGTTTCACAACTCGCGGAAGACCAGCGCTCGCTGGTTCCCTCCCTGGACGTGATCTCACAGCTCGTGTCCCAGCTAAACCGGTCCTTGGCAACCGAGACTGCCGCGCTGTTGGTTCCGCCCACTTCTTGCGCCCCACCAACCGTAGAGATTGTGTTACGGATCGATTTGATGTCAATCCAGCATTGTACAATACAGTGGTCAGTGCTCGTGTTACCTCAGGCTTTATCCACCCAGCTCTGAATTTGATAGGGTGTCGCTGGTGGTTTCATGCCTTTCAGGCAGGCCACTGCAGTGGATTACGGAAAGGTGGTCACAGGTGCAATCCGGGACCTGTGACCAGCTCTTGGGTGTCGCTTGGGGCAGTTTTTGAACCTCCTACAGATAGTGAGCCATACGCCCCCGAAGCTCCACTGTTCGGTCTCCCCACACCAAGTGCACAGATCACCAGCGTTCAGCCGGTACCTCTGCTCGTCACTTGCTGGATCCTCCATTCGCCGGTTGTCTTAGGATCCCAGCTATAAGTGTGGCCAAACGCAGTGCTAAGCTCACCAGCTCTTTTCAAAGGATGCCCGGCCCAGTCCAGTTTTCGCCCATCCCAGAGTCTGTTCCAGGGTCGCCTGTCCCAGAGTCTGTTCTGGGGACGCCCGTCCCAGGGCCAGTCCAGGGCCCGTCCATGTCAGAGACCTTTCGCAGCTCACCTATGCCTGGTAATCCTACAGCTAGGCAGTCTACCCGTACCCGACAGCGCCTGATAACCCGGTACTGAAGCTGGTTAAGCACGATAGCCCAGTATCCGTGCACTCCGCGGCCATTTGCTCCACCGATGAGCTGTTAGTGCCTCGTAGAACTGTATCTGAGCTACCAGGGCCTGATAACCCGGTATCAAAACCAGTCCGCCTTGATGCTTGAGCATCCTAGCTCTGAATTTGAGCACATTTGCCCGGTACCTGTCCTCTATCTTCAAGACCTCCCAAAGGTCGTCTAGATCTGAGTCCGTTCTAAGTCGGCCTATATCAGAGACCTTCCAAAGGTCGTCCATACCAGAGACCTTCCAAAGGTTACCTATGTCTGAGACCTTACAAATGTCATATAGATCCGAGCCTGTTTTAAGTTCGCCTATGTCAGAGACCTTCCAAAGGTCCTCTATCTTTGAGACCTCCCAAAGCTCGTCTAGGTCTGAGCATGCTCAGAAGTCATCTATCTTCGAGACCTCCCAAAGGTGGCCTAAGTTCGAGTCCGTTCCAAGGCAGTCCGAGTTCGTCGCGAGTCACTCCGAGTTCACCCCGAGTTCGTCTGAGACCTCCCAAAGGTCGTCTAAGTCCGAGTCGGTTCCGAATCAGTCTAAGTCTATCCAGATTCCGTGTTAGTCCGAGTCTGTTCCGAATCAGTCCGAGTCAATCCAAAGTCCATCTAAGTCCGAGTCTGTTCCGAATCAGACCGAGTCTGTCCAGAGTTCGTCCAAGTCCGAATCTGGACCTGTGGAACTGTGGTAGCCTAACAGTTAAGGTACTGGACTCTGGACCAGAAGGTCCAGGGTTCAAATCCCACCTCTGCCAAGCTGCCACTGTTGGGTCCTTGAGCAAGGCCCTTAACCCACAATGGCTTGGATTGTAAAGACTGTATCAATTGTAAGTTGCTCTGGATAAGGGCCTCTGCTAAATGCTGTAAATGTAAATGGACCGAGCCCATCCAAGTCCAAGACCTTCCCGAGGTCATTCGAATCCGAGTCCATGATCGTCCCGAGGACGTCCGAGTGTGAGACCTTCTCGAGGTCGTCCGAGACCTTCCCGAGGTCGTCCAAGTTTAAGACTGTTCCGGGGTCATTTGAGACCTTCCCAGGGTCATCCGCGTCCGTGACCGTTCCAGGATCATCCGAGACCGTTTCACTGTTGTCCGAGTCCGAGACCCTCCAAAGGTCGTCAGTCTCTGTGCCTGCGCCGAGGTCCTAATACCAGGATCCTCTACCCCTGTACCAAATCTGAGGTCTTCTGTGCCAGCTCCGATCCCAAGGTCACCCGTCCCGGTCCCCCGGATCTCCCTTCCTAGTGGCTGTACTGACGCCATCCATGCTAGACCCTCTTCTAGGATCTACCGCACCAGTCCAACTGTCCCAGTCAACCATCCCAGTACCTGTTCCTGTACCAGACCGAAAGTCAACCAACTCCAAACCTAATCCTTGCCCTCCTCTCAGCCTCTCATCGTCCACCCGTGTCTGGTGCGCCCGCCCAGGCCGTCCGGAGCCTGGTGCCATCCAGAATCCTCCCAGCGTTCGCCCTAAATGGAAACCGCTAGCCGTTCCAATCCCTCTCCCTACCAATCCAAGACTCATCTCCTTTCTCTATCCTATTCGATCACGTCTCCTACCTTGATTCAACCTTTAGTTATCGCTCACCTACATTTCTTCTCATTCATTCCGTCATCTGTTCGTGTCTCTGTATTCCATTCCATGTATTCGCGTTTAGAAGTTCGTTTTAAAGTTTTGTTAATAAACACCGTCTGAGTTTAGATCCACTCCTGCGTGTGTCTCCTAAACCGTACAGCCAGCGTTACAGTAATATTGTGTCAGTTGCAGTGTTAATTTTGACAGCAAATTTTGGTTTAGTTTTAGTCATAATTTAGTCATCTGAATTGTGTTTAGTTTTAGTCGACTAATCATAATAAGATTATAGTCGACAAAATCTACAGTAGATTCCGTTGACTAAAATATGAAATGTAAAGGTTGCAATACATAAATGCTTTTTTTAACATTCACCTTGAATTACTTAAGTCATTATATGCACTTATACGAAATGAAACATCTACATACATGCATTGATAATAATAGTATACATTAACATAGTTATAACACTATTCCCAACAGAGATCTGCTTCAAACTTGGTGTGGGCATTCGGCAGATATTGTAGAATAGAATGAAGTTGGATTGAATGATGTATAATTAGATCTAATTAAGATATAAGCTCGGGTCTATATGCATGCATTGAAGTATACAGTATAATAACAATATACAGTAAAGTGGTCACAAACTCATAATTTCCCCAATCTGCTTCAAGCAGACATTCATAAGATATTGTAGAATAAAATCAAGTTAGAATAAATTATATATTATGAGCTTTTTTAAACCTATAAGATCAGAAGGTCAGATACATGTGCAAGCTCTATATGCATTTATTCATAATTACAGTATAAAACGGAGTTATGTTATCCGAATACTACTTAAAGATGGTATGAACACTTTTTAGGCAAAGCAAAATATATCCACATTGCGAACTCAAAACACATTTGAATCCCTACTTTATTCGCTGAAATAGTGGCTTGAACATAATGAATTTTGAGTGCATCTGCAACACACTACCGTAATACCGCTACAATAGGAGCTCGCGCCATTTAGGTGCTGATAACTTGACCACGGTTTCAGGATGGCAGGACTACAGATGTCATTTCAAGTTTGTTGTATTTTTACCGGAGATAGTCACCCCACACTGTTTACAAAGTGACAAAGTGTCTTGTTTTCCTTGACATCAAATGAGAAATGTGCCAAAATATCGACTGTCCTCTTTCTCCAAGTGTTGACATTGTCAAGATGGTTTCCTGAGAAACAATACAGAGGCTATTTGTACGATCCCGGGATTAGATCAAATGTGTGCGTCTTACAGCATTACTGATTGGATCGCTACCCAACTTGTCCCGCCTTTCCACATATGCAAAATTTAAGATTGGATCGTTTCCCTACCTGCCGCAAAACTAAATCAGATCTGATTGGATATCGTCTCTGCCAGATATTTTCGTCTCGTCTTTATTCACTGACAAAAGTGTCAATTCATTTCGTCCTAGTTTTTGCATTTTCATTAATTTTAATTTAGTCATCATCTCATTTTTGTTAGAAAAAAAGGGTAGTTGACGAAAAACTTTGACGAAAATCATTTGTCAATTAAATTAACACTGGTCAGTTGTATGTCGCTCTGAATAAGGGCGTCTTCTAAATGACATAAATGTAAATGTGATGGTGTATTCCAGATACCTCTGAGCACAGAGAAGTCTATGCTGCTTCTGGGTAAGGTTAACATAAGGCTCCTTTTTTCCACAGTAAAGTTTTAAGTGGCATTTGTGAATGTAACTTAATGTAATGTATTTGTGTCCATATTGTAGTGCTCGACAAAGGTTGTCAAAGTAATTCTTTGCCCATGTGGTTATACACTTTAAGTGGTTAAATTCTTCCAGATTCCTTGAAACCTTTAATGATATTATGCATTTATGTAGGGAGAAATATGTAAATCCCTTCCAATATTTCTGGAGGAACAGTGGTTTTAAACATTTCAATAATTTTCACATACATTGTTGACAAACTGGAGATCCTCTCCCCATTATTGCTCCTTAAAACTCAGCTTTTCGTGGAAACTGATTATGTACCACAGCATGCAACAGTCACTTGTTGACATCACCTGTATGAAATGACATCTGTATTTATTTATAACTCATTATAAGCCCTAAATTGCCCCTGTCCCAACTTTTTAAAAATGCGTTGTGGGTCTAAATTGCAGGAATGAATATTTATTAACAAATGAAATTAAGTTGACTAGATAAAACATGAAATATTTTGGGTTTATACTGTCTGCAGCACTCAAAGTCAAAGAATACAAGTCAAAGCAAATGTAAGACACTGAATTTTTTCTTTGTTTTTTTGTTTTTGTTTGTTTGCTTGTTTGTATGGTTTATTGTTGTTGTTTCTCCATACTGCCCAACTTTTTACTGATTTGGTGTTGTACCTCTGTGAAAAGAAAAGAGGAGTGTGTAGAAATACAGCTCATCAAAGTGGTACCTAGCATTAAAGATAATGTTTGTGCTTTCTTATAAATGAGAGAAGCATAAATTAAATGTCTTACCATTTAGAATTTTATTATATTGTAGTTTTATGCTTCATAAGTAATGTCACTATACTTCTAGTTTTCTGCTTCAGCTGTTCAATTACGCTTAATGGGTTGAGTGTGTGAAAAACCTCAGTTGCAGTTATAATTCTCAGAAAACAGATTTAGTAATAAGTTAGAGCTGTGGAAGGTCACAATTTAGGTTGCTTTAACTGAATGAAAACAGCTGTTCACTGCCTTTTTACCTGTCTGCCTTCATTATATAAAACTTTGTTGATTTTTACTAGCTACTGTCCATGTTCCCCTACAGGCTAACTATAAATGCTGAGTGTCAGCTGCAGCTCCATAACTTCCCCATGGATGAGCACTCCTGCCCCCTCATATTCTCCAGCTGTGAGTATTGGCTCTCTCACATATTGTTACAAACTCATTACTTTGCCTCTTAGTTCCACATGCTTAGTTTTTAATATTTCTCTTTACTTTCCATCATAGTTGTGTAGGTTCAACCAGTCTGCTTAATCAACTTAAAAATGAAAACATTTTATAGAAACAATAGGTAATCACCCCAGGATGTTTCAGTTTAGTCAAAGCATGTTGTCTAGGTCCTCTGGATTTTCTCCACTGGAAAAACGTGGAATGTGGAACTGGAATAAACATGGATTTTACACTGACATATTGAGAAGCAGGTCTTGGAAAAGTTCACCTAAGAGAAGTATTGCATTTACAGTACTTAGTAGATTCCCTTATCCAGAGCAATTTACAACATGGGGTACCAGCAGCTGAGAGTCCTTACTTAACTTGACAGTGGCAGCTTGGCAGTGTTGTGAAACCTCAACCATCTGTACCTTCAACCATCTCTTCAGTAGTAAAGTACCTTAACCACAAAGCCACCACTGCTCATAACCAGAGCTGTGTAATTAGTTTTGAGAATCCAGCTCACAAAATATACCACACAAATTGTCGGAAACACAAGACTTCTTTTTCTTGCTCACACAATTTTCTTGCTGAGCCCAGTGTTTAAGTTAGGACTAGCCTTCTTTATACAGTAAATGCCAAGGATTTGTAAAACCTTAATTTGTACCTCATGGCGGCACATTGGCGCAGCAGTTACCGCAGTTGCTTCACAGCTACAGCGTCCTCGGATTCCATCTGTGTGGAGTTTGCAAGTCCTTCTCTTGTTCATGTGGGTTTACACCAGGTACTCCGGTTTCATCCCACAGTCCAAGAACATGCATTAGATCAACTGATTACAGTGGGGCAAAAAAGTATTTAGTCACCCACTGATTGTGCAAGTTCACCTACTTAGAAAGATGAGAGAGGTCTGTAATTTTCATCATAGGTACACTTCAACTATGACAGACGAAGTGAGAAAAAAAATTCAGGAAATCACATTATAGGATTTTTAAAGAATTTAGTTGTAAATTATGGTGGAAAATAAATATTTGGTCAAAAACAGAATTTCAACTCAATACTTTGTAACATAATCTTTGTTGGCAATGACAGAGGTCAAATGTTTCCTGTAAGTCTTCACCAGGTTTGCACACACTGTAGCTGGTATTTTGGCCCATTCCTCCATGCAGATCTCCTCTAGAGCAATGATGTTTTGGGGTTGTCGCTGGCCAACACGGACTTTCAACTCCCTCCACAAATTTTCTATGGGGTTGAGGTCTGGAGACTGGCTAGGCCACTCCAGGACTTTGAAATGCTTTTTACGGAGCCACACCTTCGTTGCCAGAGCAGTGTGTTTGGAATCATTATCATGCTGGAAGACCCAGCCACGTTCCATCTTCAATCCTCTCACTGATGTAAGGAGGTTTTGGCTTAAAATCTGATGACATATGGCCCCGTTCATTCTTTCCTTAACAAGGATAATCGTACTGTCCTCTTTGCAGAAAAACAGCCCCAAAGCATGATGTTTACACCCCCATGCTTCACAGTAGGCATGGTGTTCTTGGGTTGCAACTCATTCTCATTCTTCTTCCTCCAAACACAACGAGTTGAGTTTTTACCAAAAAGTTCTATTTTGGTTTCATCTGATCACATGATATTCTCCCAATCCTCTTCTGGATCATCCAACCTTCAGAGGGGCCTGGACATGTACTGGCTTAAGCAGGGGGACACACCTGGCACTGCCATGAGTTCCTCTCGGCATAGTGTGTTACTGATGGTAGCCTTTGTTACTTTGGTCCCAGCTCTCTGCAGGTCATTCATCAGGTCCCTCCGTGTAGTTCTGGGATTTTTGCTCACCGTTCTCATGATCATTTTGACCCCATGGGATGAGATCTTGCATGGGGCCCCAGATCGAGGGAAATTATCAGTGGTCCTGTATGTCTTCCATTTTCTTACAATTGCTCCCACAGTTTATTTATTCACACCAACCTGCTTGCCTATTGTAGATTCACTCTTCTCAGCCTGGTGCAGGTCTACAATTTTCTTCCCGGGTGTCCTTCAAACAGTTCTTTGGCCATGGCCATGGTTTAGTTTGGAATCTGACCATTTTTGAGGCTGTGAACAGCTGTCTCATACAGATAACAAGGTCAAACAGGTGCCATTAATACAGGTAATGAGTGGAGGACAGAAGAGCTTCTTAAATAAGAATTTACAGGTCTGTGAGAGCCAGAAATCTTGCTTGTTTGTGGGTGACCAAATACTTATTTTTCACCATGATTTACGATGGAATTCTTTAAAAATCCTATAATGTGATATCCTGGATTTTTTTTCTCTCATAGTTGAAGTGTACCTATGATGAAAATTACAGACTCCTCTCATCTTTCTAAGTAGGAGAACTTGCACAATCAGTGGCTGACTAAATACTTTTTTTTGCCCCACTGTATGCCAAATTGGCCCAATCTGATTATATATGACTAGTTTCAATATAACTTTGTGTGTCAGTGTAACCTTGTGTCTGTCGTATTAATTAATTAGCCATTGATAGCTAATTAGCCATTGATGAAGAAAACATCATTAAGTAAAACTAAGTAAACAAGCAAACAAAATAATTAGTACCTTTCTGACCACATATGACATGTTTTCACTATTAACCTTCTCATTTTAAGGTAACTCAACAGTAGGTTCTAAATATGTTAGGTATCTAATCAACAATGCTGGACAAAGAGCAGGATATAGCAACACTGATGGTGCAGGACAAATAGAAGCACCATTGATTAAATTGTTTACTGCCTGCAAGATCATGCTGGTTAGAACCAATAAAAGGGCCAATAAAAATGTAATCAAGTGCTGAATTTGCCAGTGAGCCACCTATTAAAGAGCTGTTCTGAAAAAGCACAACCATTTTCAGAGAAAACAGTATCTGGGTAAGTATTGAGGTAAACAAGGCTTTATTGTGTTATGTCATCCTTCAAATGACATCAAAAACACAGCATGGTATGGGGCATGATGGCTATAAAGTATAGACTAAGACTATATAACTTCAGCTAGATCTTTGCCTATAGTATTAGTCATTTTAGCTTAAGGTATTGTTTATCAAATGGAGGTTGATCTTGTCATAGTGTTGCCCCAGGAGCGGTCGGTTAGTCCCAGCTATAACTTATAAGCTGAGCAGTTAGAGGAATGCATTCATCACAATGTAATTCATCACAATTTAATGCACTTTACTAACTCGCATGGGTGGCACTATCGCCTCACAGAAAGAAAGGCCTGGGTTCGGTCCCCAGTGGGAGGGGTCCTTTCTGTGTGGAGTTTGCATGCCCTCCCTGTGTCCACGTGGGTTTATTGTGGGTACTTTGTTTTCCTACCACAATCCAAAGACATGCATTAGGTTAATTGATAATGCTAAATTGGCCTGATCTGAATATATATATATATATATATATATATATATATATATATATATATATATATATATATACACTGTATGACTAGCTTGGAAGTAACCTTGTGTATTGATATAACCTTGTGTCTGTCCATTAAAATGGCCATTGATGCTGACAGTGACGTTAAATAAAACAAACAAACCCACTGGCATTTTCTATATTGAGATATATTTGACTAAATAACTGACTATTGACCATGTTCAGCCCTTCATGTTCACAGTTTGCAACCCTCCCAACACACACACAAACATACACTTGTCTCACTATACTTGTGAGGACTTCCATTGACATAATGATTACTGGAGTTAATTAATGCCAGACCTACGTCTACTCGTAACCCTAACCTGAACCTCAATAAACTAAAGCAAATATTTTGGCTCTTTTGGTTTTATAGTTAAGTCAGATTTATTTATATAGCACTTTTTACAATGGAGCATTGTCTCAAAGCAACTTTACAATTAGATTATCTCCTAATATCTACATCTAATCCCAAATTGAGCAAGTCTAGGGCGACAGTGGGAAGGTAAAACTTCCGAAGCATTATGAGGAAGAAACCTTGGGAGGACTCAAAAAGGGAACCAACCTCTTTGGGCGGCATAGATGATAAATGTAAGAATGAAACTAATTTGTCTAACCTAATAAGTTTTGGATAATAAGTTTTGGTGATAGTTCAAATAAAAATTTAAATATTCACATCGGCATTAAGTAGTTCCGATACACAGAGTCACTCCAGGATCTTGAGTCTAAGCAGGAAAGTCCTTGGCGACACTTCATCCCCAGTCACCCGGAGGAGGCAAAGACTTACTGCCCTTTGGTGTGGCCCGGGTATGGTGGGACTGGAGCTGATGACAAAAACAACTTGAGTGAAGCTGAGACGGATGAACATCATGTGTGGCGCAGGAACTGGTACCGGAAAACAGCTCGGACAGAAAACAGGAAATGTAATTAGTTATTGATTAAGAGCACATTGTCTATTAACAATCACTGATGCCACGTGTAGCATGAGATGTGTAGCAATAGCTATAGCAGCATAGCTAGAAAGAGGAGAACTGGAAGGTAACACAGCACGAGGGATCATATGAGACATCGGCAACCCAATGTCCCAGATCACCATAAGGCTCTTTGGCTATGAACCCCCAGCTCTGTCCTTAGTCTAAGGCAAGGATGCACAAGTCAAGATCAAGAGGACCAAAGCCCAGCTCAGCCAGACTGCCCACCCGACAGTCTCGGCTAAAGGACAAGGCATGACAAAGCAAGCAGGCCAGACATGACTCCAGACTCTGGCCCCAGTGACCCAAGCCATGCATCCCAGTTTAAATCTAGTCAAAAGCCTGCATAAATAAGTATGTCTTTAGCCTAGACTTAAAAATTTGGAGAGTGTCTGAGTCTCGAACTAAAGTGGGAAATTTATTCCATAGTTGGGGGGCCATGTATGAGAAAGCCTTTCCCCCTGTTGTGATTTTTTTAATTCTAGGAACTAAAAGACGTCCTGCACCCTGCGAACGAAGTAGATGTGCTGGATTGTAAGACTTTCACTCAGATAATGTGGAGTCAGGCCATGTAGAGTATTATGTGTTATAAAAAGTATTTTGTAATCAATGCGGAATTTAACTGCTAACCAGTGTAGTGATGATAGAACAGGAGTAAAATGACCAGTTTTCTAGTTCAAGTTGGCACTCGAGCCGCTGCATTATGAACTAACTGAAGTTTATTTATAGATTTACTAGAGCATCCAGAAAGTAAAGCGTTACAGTAATCCAACCTTGAAGTTATAAACACATGAACCAGTTAACCATGAACGTAATTGAAAGAAAGCAATTCGAGTGATGCTGCTAATATGCACATCAAAGGAGAGATCTAAATCAAATATGACACCCAAGTTTTTTACAGATGGACTGGGCAATACTGAACAGCCATCTAGATTTAGGATAGATGTAGCCAACCTGTCTCTCACAGCCTTGGGTCCCAATAATAAAACCTCAATTTTATCTGAGTTGAGTAGGAGAAAATTAAATGACATCCAATCTTTTATTTCCTTTACACAATCCTCAATTTTGCTTATTGTAAGGCTATCATTTGGTTTGGGTGACATGTACAGTTCTGTATCATCTGCATAGCAGTAGAAACTAATTCCATGTTTACGAATAACTGAGCCTAGTGGCAGAATGTAAAGAGAGAATAAAAGCGGGAAAGGCTCTGACCCCTGAGGCACGCCATACTTCACTTTTGAGAGCTTAGAACATACATTATTTACATCATCAAACTGTTACCGGTTGGTCAAGTAGGATTTAAATCAAGAAAGTGCTAAACCCTTAATACCTACAGTATTTTCTAATCTATTTAGTAAAACATTGTGATCTATAGTGTAAAATGCTGCACTTAAATCTAACAGAACAAGAAAAGAAACACATCCTTTATCTGAGGACATTAATAAATCATTTAGTACCCTAATTAATGCTGTTTCAGTACTATGATGGGGCCTGAAGCCAGACTGAAATATTTCATAAGTACCATTCCTTTGGAGGTAACTGCAGAGCTGCTGATAGACAGCTTTTTCTAAGATTTTGGAGAGAAACGGTACATTTGAAATTGGTCTATAGTTACAGTGGTGCTTGAAAGTTTGTGAACCCTTTAGAATTTTTTTTTATATTTCTGCATAAATATGACCTAAAACATCATAAGATTTTCACACAAGTCCTAAAAGTAGATAAAGAGAACCCAGTTAAACAAATAAGACAAGAATATTATACTTGGTCATTTGTTTATTGAGGAAAATGATCCAATATTACAATTAGTGAGTGGCAAAAGTATGTGAAACTCTGGGATTCGCAGTTAATTTGAAGGTGAAATTAGAGTCAGTTGTTTTCAATGAATGGGATGACAATCAGGTGTGAGTGGGCACCCTGTTTATTTAAAGAACAGGGATCTATCAAAGTCTGTTCTTCACAACACGTTTGTGGAAGTCTATCATGGCATGAACAAAGGAGATTTATGAGAACCTCAGAAAAAGTTGTTGATGCTCATCATGCTGGAAAAGGTTACAAAACCATCTCTAAAGAGTTTGGACTCCACCAATTCACAGTCAGACAGATTGTGTACAAATGGAGGAAATTCAAGACCATTGTTACCCTCCCCAGGTCGACCACAAAGATCACTGCAAGAGCAAGGCATGTAATAGATAGCGAGGTCACAAAGGACCCCAGGTAACTTCTAAGCAACTGAAGGCCTCTCTCACATTGGCTAATGTTATTGTTCATGAGTCCACCATCAGAAGAACACTGAACAACAATGGCAGGGTTGTAAGGAGAAAGCCACTGCTCTCCAAAAAGAACATTTTTTCTGCAGTTTGCTAAAGAGGTGGGTCATGCAGCAAGACAACGATCCTAAGCACACAAGTCATTCTACCAAAGAATCGTTAAAGAAGAATAAAGTTAATGTTTTGGAATGTTCAAGTCAAAGTCCTGACCTTAGTCCAATCGAAATGTTGTGGTAGGACCTGAGGCAAGCAGTTAATGTGAGGGAACCGACCAACATCCCAGAGCTGAAGCTGTTCTGTACGGAGGAAGGGGCTAAAATTCCTCCAAGCCGGTGTGCAGGACTGATCAACAATTTCAGGAAACATTTAGTTGCAGTTATTGCTGCATAGGGGGGTCACACCAGATACTGAAAGCAAAAGTTCACATACTTTTGCCACTCACTAATATGTAATATTGGATAATTTTCCTCAATAAATAACCAAGTAAAAATTTTTAACTGGGTTCTCTTTATCTATTTTTAGTACTAGTGTGAAAATCTGATGATGTTTTAGGTCATATTTATGCAGAAATATAGGAAATTCTAATGGGTTCACAAACTTTCAAGCACCACTGTAGATATCACACAAGGGTCAAGATTGGCTTTTTTAATCAGTGGTTTAATAATGGCACACTTAAAAGGTTTGGGCACATAACTTTAAAATTTAAGGGATGAATTTAAAATAACAAACAGTGGCTGTATAATACTAGGTATCACTTCTTTGAGTAAACGTGTAGGAATTAACTCTAATAAACATGTTGATGATTTAGATGAGCTGATCAGTGTGGGTAGTTCAGTATTAGTAATTGGAGTAAAAGATTATAGGCTTGATTTATAGCTAATTAAACAGATGTCTTCACTAATGCTGCATCTGGAAGGTTGCTGAATAGTTTGGTGATGTGATGAACTTCGAGTTTTATGCCTGATCTTATCTTTTAAGAAAGTCATGAAATCATTGCTGTTAAAATTACACAGAACATGAGAATCACTTTCTATAGGGTTTTCTGTTCATTTGGAGGCTGTATTAAAGAGAAATCTAGGATTATTCTTATTTTTCTCTATGATTGAGAAAAAAAATGCAGCTTTAGCTTTCGTGAGGGCATGCTTATGCTCCTCCATGCTATCTCTCCAAGCAATCTTAAATACCTCCAATTTACTATGTTGCCACTTGTGCTCTAGGCGCCACATTGTTTTCTTTAAGGTACGGGTGTGGTCATTATACCATGGTGCTAGCCTTTTTTCCCTTTTTGACCTTAGCAGGAGCAATCATATCCAGTGGTGAGCGAAACACACTTTCTAATTGGTCATTTACACACTCAAGATGATTGGGCACTGTAGGTGTATTAAATTTTAAGTCTGGTAGGTTTTTAATAAACGCTGTTGGAGTAGCAGATGTAATAATATGCTTGGTGCGATGATGAAGCAGAAGGATTAAATTTATTAGGGATAGCTCAAATACAAAAAGATAGTGATCTGAAATCAAATCACTTTTGTGGGAAAACATCAAGGTTATCTATATTGATACCAAACGTTAATATTAGATTTAAAGTATGTTACGGCAGTGGGTTGGACCCATCGCATTCTGAGTGATACCCATGGCAATTTTAAGTGGATCCAGCTCATTGTCAAAGTGAATATTAAAATCACCTACAATTAAAGCCTTATCTGTTGAAAGTACTAAACATGAAAGAAAGTTAGCAAATTCCAGAAGAAATTCTGAATAGGGTCCTGGAGGGCAGTAAATAGTGATAAGCTGAAATGAGTGTGGTTTTGACTTCCATAACGATGGATCAGTCACATTAAGATTCAAGATTAAGATCCCCCCCCCCCGACCGTTAGGGCAAGGGCAATGAGCATGACTGTATCTATTCGATTGGATTTGATTGTAAATATTCTTCCAGTCAAATCCAAGTTTCTGTAAGACAGAGAGCGTGTAAGCGTTTATCAGTGATCATTTAATTTACAATCACTGCTTTGTTTGTAAGTGATCTAATGCTAAGTAATCCTAGCTTTAGTTTAAGGTTGTTATTTTTGTGGGAGCTATCTGTGTTAGACTTTTTGAGTGCGTTTACGTTTAGAACAGATGCGGGTAACAGACACAGTTTCAATAACGTGAGTTCTGGGTGACGGTGCACGGTTAGTTAAGCCTAACTGTCTGCTGCCTGACCCCTGCTCTGGATAGATGGCAATGTTGCAGAAGAGAGGAGAGCAGCACCCTCCCGAGTGGGATGGACATCGTCCCATTATAAAAGTCCAGGCATACCCTCAAAGGTTGCCTAATTGTTTATAAAGCCCACGTTGTTTTCAGAGCACCACTTGGACAGCCAGCAGTTCAGCGACCATAACCTGCTGTAGGCTGGGATGGGGCCAGAGCACACTACTGCATCAGACATCGCCTTCGCCACTCTAACCACCTCTACAAAATTAGCCTTAGTTACCTCTGACTGGCAAAGGCGTATATCATTAGCCCCTACATGAACAAATATCCTATGGAATCTACATGTTACGGGATATAGGCAGATGAGCTCGCAGGTCCCAGTCGAGCAATAATAGAACATTTTATTAACAAAATAAAATAATACGAATCACTACAAATGAACTCAGCAAGGAAACACACAGGATAAACTCAGAATTATACTCGTAAACAAAAACCTGGCATGGGAGCCGAAAATACAACAGAAAACACATTGACTGCCGAACAATAAGGAAAAAACAAACCTGGCCCGGTGGCCAAAAGAAACACAAACAAACCGCCATTAGCCGCGGCTAGGCTAACGGTCCGGGCTTGAGTCCAAGGTGGGGTAACATTAACACAAAACAGCCGCGAACAAAAGTGATCCAAAAGGTGGCCGTACAAACAGCAAAATAATAAGTCACACCAGCATGGCGTGGCATGGTCCACGTCGCATTAGCCTAGCTTATCATAGACATGGCATGGCATGGAAAAACAAGAATGCATCCTTAACACTCATACGAAACGAGGCGTATGCTCCCGCGACATGACTGGAGAAACCAGGAGCTTATGTACAAAATCCAGACGACAGAAATCACCGCAAACAATACAGAAAACGAGGGGCAGGGCACAGACCCTAACACTACGCCTCTCGAGCTCACTAAGGCTCATTACAATGTCCGGCACTCTGGCTTCCGGGATACTTATAACTCTAGCTGCTGGTGTCCCTAAAGGGGTAGCTAGTTTCACATGTCATAAAATAGAGTCACCTATGACCAGAGCTCTTTCAACAGGCTGCTCAGTGGGTGTATCACTGAGGATGGTAAACCTGTTGGACACATGAACAGGTAAAGAGTGGTGCTCTAGTAGGCTAGCCTTACGACTACGTTGCCGAATCTTCATCCACTTGCCCTGCTGCCAGGGCGCTGCAAAAGTGGGGGCACTAACTACACCTGTGGCATCCAAATCTGCTAAGCTAGAAGCTGAGCTAGCCTTCTCTAATATCTGGATACTTCTAAAACTACAATTTTCTCCGTCAGACTAGCTACAAGCCTACACCTATCACGAATGAAATTTAAACAAATCACAGAGGAAGAATAGCTGAACATGGGCACAGGGAACAAATGCTTAATTAATTAATTAAAGGTACTTAGCTTCGGGGGTGTTGTGGGGTGCTGATTAAAGATATGTTTTAGCCAATGGTAAGCTGCAGTCGATGGTACAATGCAATTCTTGATTGAAGCGTCGATGGAAATTTAATACAAACCTTCACAAAAAAACGAAGTCTCAGAAAAAAGAAGGTGGGATAAGGCTGTAAAAAGTTATAAAAAACACACTACAGGAAAAGATGAAGCCGAAAAGACGCGACTCTGGTAATTAGCTAATGGCTAATTACTGTAAACACATGCTGGTATACCTGTAAAGTTACTAAATAATGATTAGTGTTGAAAAATATAATCTGTCGGTAATAGAAGGGAATGATTAAGATGTTGTAAGAAGTACTCTATATACAATACAAATGCGATCGGGAATTAAAGCACTTAAAAACTAATTAACTGCTAACAGCTACAAACAGCGTCCGTTATATGTGGAATCAGCGCGAATGAGTCTGGGTTGCCAGATCCTCACAATCCTCGCGCCGGTGATCAGCGTTCACTCTCAGCGTTTTCTCAGTGTTCTCTTTTTATCTTTTTACACGCGCACACACACGCACGCATATGCACAGTTTGTTTATAATGTAATGACTATGATTAGCTGTGTCTGAGGAAGGTGAGGCCTGTCAGGGGCAATCACCTGGTGTTGCAACAGCGATACCTACCCAGCCCTGCAATGGACTGGTGTCGCGTCCCTGTGTTTTTTGCTAACAGGCACTGCAATCCTGACCAGGAAAAGCAGGGATGATATGTGTGTGTGTAGAGGGGACTCGGTTGGTTTGATACATGCCCATAGAGATGACCAGTGTTACACATACATAGAGCAAACTAAGATATGGGTCAGCTATTGTTCATAATTTCTCTGTCAGAGAGAGACTATCTCCAGAACATATCTGGAATATAGACCAGGTGTGTAATCGGGTGTCTCAGAATATAGCCGGGTGTTTCAGTTTAAAACAGAGAGTGTAGGAAATGTTAAAGGGTGCCTCCCAGCATCCATATCCCTTGTCCCTTGTCCATATCTGCCTCTTAGGTCCAGTTGAAAAGCATACACTGTTTTTAAGAATACTGAAGTGACATGTTAATAAAGTTTAATGTCTCCTGACAAGGAGTGAGTAGACTGAACTATAAATCAGCTTCAACTCAAAGAAAGGTCTCCTTTCCAAAAAGAAAAGAATCCCAAAAGGACTTTTTATTTATTGTTTTTAATACCCAGCAAAATATCATGTCCAATACTTTGTCAGAATGAGTTTTCTGAAATAGTATGTATTAGATAATACTAACACTCTACAGTGGTGCTTGAAAGTTTGTGAACCCTTTAGGATTTTCTATATTTCCGCATAAATATGACCTATAACATCATCAGATTTTCACACAAGTCCTAAAAGGAGTAAAGATAATGCAGTTAAATGAATTACACTTGGTCGTGTGTGTGTGGTCGCTCGAGCAAGCTCACAAAAACTAATCCTATACAAAACGCTAATAATGATCAGATCTTGCTACCTACCGTGTCTCGCCTCTTCCGTCTTTGATTCCGTCTCGTTTCTCTCACTTACCCGCTCACTTTTCTGCTCACCTCCATCGTGTTCTGTCCATGTTTCACTTTGTTCCTTTGTTTTGGCAGTTTTGTAATAAAAATTATCTTATCCCTCAGCCGGCGTGACACCGATATGTTTACATATAGTATACACACATCTGTGTATGTGCAGTGAACTGATTTGAATAAGAAAAATAAAACAAACAGTATAGAATTGGTTCAAATGTTGTTTAAATACTTAACAGGTGTAGACAAGTAATTCCAAACTGGACTAGAGATATGTTACGTATCAGTAAATCGAGTTGGTAACATATTATCATGTAAAGTGCAATACTTGGGACATAACAGGTCTGTTATGCACCTGTTATGATGGAATCCAAATTTCTGAAACATAGAGCATGAGTCACTACCTGCCACCCAAGTGCTATTAACTGAGAGAATTGCTTTGACCCACCCCACACAGTGGACCTGACTTGGACCATATTAAACATAAATCCACCAGTGAATGGATTTCCACTCACATAACACTCTATCTTTCATACAAAGGATAATTTTGCTAATTATTTGAAATGGTGAGCTGATGAAATGAGGTCAATGATATTTGGTATTAGTAGAGAAGCCTTGAATCCGATATGATTGTGGTCTGAAAAGTGTGTTAAAGATGTTTTTGATCTTCTGTGCTGTATGTGTGTTATTATTCAGGGTTCACCAGTTCCACTTAATCTTCCAGTAACCTTTTTGACATGAGAAATGTTCATCCTTATGGTTGACGTAAGGTATACTTCATAAAAGTTTCTTATCATTCTGTCGTTGTTTTCATCTGATGTGGTGATGCAGAAAAGACAAATGTGTTATTGTGGAAACCCTGAAGTGCAAAACAAATTAACAAAAAGATGACAAAACACTAAATCCAATGTACAACAGCAAAGTCATAAACACAATAGCAAATTTGAAAACCCAGCAGCAAATTCAGTAACACAACTACACAACAGTAATTTCATAAACATAACAGCAACAGCAGAAAACTGGAACTGGAAAAGTGAGGTACACAACAAAGCGCACATGCTAGGTTACTGATTGGTTGCATTCTGATTCCATTAACCTGAATATGAGCATGGATAATCCATGCACATCATCAGCATTAGTTCACACATAGTTTTATATTAAATATGATGTCAGATTTACACAACACAAATACCAAACTCTAAACCCCTAAATGCCTAAAAGAAGCCAGTGTTAATTATTATCACAAAAAAGGAATCACCATTCATTTACTTTACACAGCAAACACAAGTCCCTCCACACATCCCATAACAGACTAATAAATTTTAAAATGTAATGTGTTTCACCGAGTTTCAAGAGTATGAAATTAATTTTATATCTATTTATTAAGTTAATTGTTTACACGCTAAAATTGGATCTTGAAATGCAGTGTGGGGGATATTTTCTTGGCACACTTTGGGCTGCTAATTACCAGTCGAGCACCATTTAAACACCCCAGCCTACCTGTTGCTGACCCTTTATGATCGCAGTCTGCCTGTTTTCTAGCATGGTTATGCCATTTTGAAGTCAGTAATACAATTTTGAATTAATTGTTTGCTTTTGCCAGACATTTTCAGAGTTTTTGCATTTTATGGTTGTAGTTTTCTGTTTTGTGTTTATGCTAGTAAGTGTACAAGATGATGTGCATGGATCACCCACGCTCATATTCAGCAGATGGAACAACATATTCATATTTTTCTGCAAGTAAGAATGTAATCCAGCAGGTGGGCATCATTAAGTTCCCACCATTTTGGTACAGCTTCACCTAATGTTATTATGCTTTTGAATTTGTGTTACTGAATTTGCTATTGGGTTTGTGGATTTGCTGTTGTGGTTTCGGATTTGTTGTTGTCTTTTCTTTTTTTTTCACTTCAGAGTTTACATATGCTCCAGATATCAATAAAGAAGCTGCTCAACCTCTAGGTTGTGGGCTACTAAATAAGAATTATATGCAGGAATCAGGAATGGTGTACATCCTTGCAGTAAATGTTTGCAGTGCATTTCTTCCTTCTGTTCCATGGATCATTTTTGTAATCTATTATGTTTTCACCTGTTTCTGTTCAGGTCCAGTTACTAAACTTTTGTACATAGAAATGTTTGTACATAGAAATTTGGAGCTCACTTTTGGAAAGGACATTCCTTTAAAAAGTTACTCCTTTCATTTGGATGATATTCAATATACAACACTGAACAGCAAGGACAGAAAACTGGCTCTCATACTTGCTAGTTTGCAAAAACGCAATTACCAGAACATGGTTAAATCCAGAGCCACTTACTGTGAATGAATGGATGGGTATAATACATGACATCTACATAATGGAAAAGGTCTCTGCCTCTCTCAATGTCCCAAAGGAATTTTTAACCAGACTAACTGGACTGAACATAATAAATCCATAAGGTGAGATTTTTGTTGAACTGAAGAATGTATGAATGTGTAACTTGTAATACATTTTGTTTATGTGTACATACAATATGTAGAATGCTAGCTCCCCTTATTCTGTTGTAAATAGTTTTGTTCTACTTTTCTTATCTATATGTGGAGGTAGCATTGATGCATTTTATCAGTGTACTTTTGTGAAACCAAAGCCAGTTCCAAATACATACAGTGGGGCAAAAAAGTATTTAGTCAGCCACTGATGAGGTCTGTAATTGTCATCATAGGTACACTTCAACTATGAGAGACATAATGAGAAAAAAAAAGTAAATCACACTGTAGGATTTTTAAAGAAATTAATTGTAAATCATGGTGGAAAATAAGTATTTGGTCACCCACAAACAAGCAAGATTTCTGGCACTCACACACCTGTAACTTCTTCTTTAAGAAGCTATTCTGTCTTCCACTCATTACCTGTATAAATTGCCACCTGTTTGACCTTGTTATCTGTATAAAAGACACCTGTCCACAGCCTCAAACAGTCAGACTCCAAACTCAACCATGGCCAAGACCAAAGAGCTGCCGAAGGACACCAGGGAGAAAAGTGTTGACCTGCACCAGACGGGGAAGAGTGAATCTATAATAGGCAAGCAGGTTGGTGTGAATATCAAGGATTGAGAGAATATCATGTGGTCAGATGAAACCAAAATAGAACATTTTGGTAAAAACTCAACTGGAAAAAGAAGAATGCTGAGTTGCATCCCAAAAACACCATACCTACTGTGAAGCACGGAGGTGGAAATATCATACTTTGGTGCTGTTTTACTGCAAAAAAGGACAGGACAACTGATCTGTGTTAAGGGAAGAATGAACAGGGCCATGTATCATGAGATTTTAAGCCAAAACCTCCTTCCATCAGTGAGAGCATTGAAGATGGAACGTGGCTTGGTCTTCCAGCATGACAATGATCCCAAACACACCGCTCGGGCAACGAAGGAGTGGCTCCGTACAAAGAATTTGAAGGTCCTGGGGTGCCCTAGCCAGTCTCCAGAACCTCAACCCCATAGAAAATTTGTGGAGGGAGTTGAAAGTCCGTGTTGCCCAGCGACAACCCCAAAACATCACTGCTCTAGAGGAGATCTGCATGGAGGAATGGGCCAAAATACCAGCTACAGTGTGTGCAAACCTGGTGAAGACTTACAGGAAACATTTGACCTCTGTCATTGCCAACAAAGGTTAGGTTACAAAGTATTGAGTTGAACTTTTGTTATTGACAATGTGATTTCTTGGATGTTTTTCTCCTTTTGTCTCTCATAGTTGAAGTGTACCTATGATGAAAATTACAGACTTCTCTCATCTTTATAAGTAGGAGAACTTTCACAATCAGTGGCGGACTAAATACTTTTTTGCCCCACTGTATATACATTTAAAAAACAAGAAAATGAAAAAAACCTTCTGGTCTTCAAATGCAGCTAACATAAATTAAGTTAAGCATATCATCTCACTTTTTTGGTCTTTATTCAGCTAATGTAGAATTAAAAATAAGCAAAACTAGCAGATTAGTTGGAAATGTATTGAAAAAAAGTCAAATGAGAGTGCAGACTATTTGCTAATGATGATAGATAATTTTTGTCTATGAACGTTCACATTAAAAGGAAACTGCTAATATTGTCATTATCTGCATTGTTCAGGATCATAATATAATTAGATATCACAACCCTGGCAAGACAATTATAGTGGTTCACTGGATCCAAACCAGTCTGCTGATGTTCATTAAACTGCAGGAAGTCTTTTACAGCAGATGATTACCTTTGATAACGTGCCTTGACAGACTTGACATCCACTTTGGTTTGCTTTTAGGACAATTTGTAATAATTAATGCTGGCAAGATGAACCCTGGTGAAGTAAAAGTGAAATGGTGTGCTTTCATACTTACGTAATCGTTTCAAGGCTAGAGATTAAGGTGAAATAGCAGCTCAGCAGACCTGATAACAATGATTTATGATAACAAAGGATTAACTGATGGTGTCTGAGGGGACCCTCCCACATTGGAGTTTATGTTCAGAGTTTTCCATGTTCTTCTGTTGCTGCCAGGTCTTAAATGGCATATGTTGTGCTTATAATTAAAATTATCAATTTTTCAATCTTTCTTAGCCATTCCTTCTCTTTTTAACCAGTGACCAAAATATTTATATTTAATACATGACTTTAGTTAATTTAATATTTTATTTTATGTTAAATGTCTCGGTCCCTCAGCTGTTTAGGAAAATTTTCTTAGTCGCTGTCACCCTTGGATTGATCATTAGGGTTTTTGGACCTGGATCTCTATTGTGGAAAACACAATAACAAATTTATATTGAAAACAAATTTATATTGAATTAAACTGAACTAACTATTGAATGGATTTTGGAGGTTGAAGTGCCAAGTCATGGAATTCAGATTTTTGACAACAGCTTATGAACCATTTAACCCTAATCCCTTTCATCCAACAGTGAGATGGACTTTTAACTAATGTACTGCTTGATTACTTATTGGAATTAAGAACGTATTAGTTATTAAGGACAATTGAAGGTATCTGTTTGAAAAAATATACAACAACCTTTTGTTTGTAGTTTTAATACAATGCTTTAATAGAACAGTCACTTGTTTGATGGTGTTTGTATTTGGAAATTTGCAAAGCTCTGATTCGTCTTTTGTTTCATATCATGTTACAGGTGAGCTTGAAGAATGGATAGATGATCAGTCATCACAGTGTCTGGCAGTTATTTATGTGTTCCCAGCAGTGGTAGACCAGATGATGTTGCATATGACTATACAGTGGTGCTTGAAAGTTTGAGAACCCTTCAGGATTTTCTATATTTCTGCATAAATATGACCTAAAACATCATCAGATTTTCACACAAGTCCTAAATGTAGATACAGTGAACACAATCAAACACATGAGACAAAAATATTATACTTGGTCATTTGTTTATTGAGGACAATTATCCAATATTACATATTAGTGAGTGTCAAAAGTATGTGAACCTCTAGGTTAGCAGTTAATTTGAAGGTGAAATTAGAGTCAGATGTTTTCAATCAGTGGAAAGACAACCAGGTGTTAGTGGGCACCCTGTTTTATTTAAAGAACAGGGATCTATCAAAGTCTGCTCTTCACATCACATGTTTGTGGAAGTGTATCATGGCACGAACAAAGGAGATTTCTGAGGAACTCAGAAAAAGAGTTGTTGATGCTCTTCAGGCTGGAAAAGGTTACAAAATCATCTATAAAGAGTTTAGACTCCACCAATCTACAGTCAGACAGATTGTGTACAAATGGAGGAAATTCAAGACCATTGTTACCATGTTAATGTTCATGAGTCCACTATCAGAAGAACACTGAACAACAATGGTGTGTATGCAAGAGTTGCAAGAAGAAAGCCACTGCTCTACAAAAAGAACACTGCTGCTCGTCTGTAGTTTGTGAAAGATCACATGGACAAGCCAGAAGGGTATTGGAAGAATGTTTTGTGGAAGGATGAGACCAAAAGATAACTTTTTGGTTTAAAAGAAAAGCATTATATTTTATAGAAAGGAAAACACTGCATTCCAGCATAAGAACCTTATCCCATCGGTGAAACATGGTGGTGGTAGTATCATGGTTTGGGCCTGTTTTGCTGCATCTGCGCCAGCACAGCTTGCCATCATTTCTGGAACAATGAATTCTGAATTATATCAGATAATTCTAAAGGAAAATGTCAGGACATCTGTCCATGAACTGAATCTTAAGAGAAGGTGGGTCATGCAGCAAGACAATGACCCTAAGTACACAAGTCATTCCAATGAATGGTTAAAAAAGATTAAAGTTAATGTTTTGGAATGGTGAAGTCAAATCCTGACCGTAATCCAATCGAAATGTTGTGGATGGACTTAAAGTTAATGTGAGGAAACCCACCAACATCCCAGAGTTGAAGCTGTTCTGTACAGAGGAATGGGCTAAAATTC
>JAJAGP010003695.1:0-27500 GCA_025084515.1 Ancistrus triradiatus | reverse complement strand
CAATGACAAAGGACCTCCGATAGTGTTGATAGCACTCCTTTTCACACTAGAGGTGAAGCTATCCATTGAAAGAGCTGCCAAGTACTGCCAGGGACTCATGCATGGGGTGAGAGTCATTGATTGATTGAGTCATTAATTCATAAAAAATAATTCAGTAGTAGTTTATTTCTCTAAACTTAATGGATTTTTTTCCCCAGTTGCCTAGCTAGCTAGACTATTTAGACAAACGCATATAGATCCTAATAGTTTTGACTACTAATACGCCTTTAAAACAAAACATTAAATACTCAAAATGAAGAGGATTTCTTAATCTTTATCCATCATTTCATAGCAGTGTTATCTGTCAAGTATTAACACCCAGACCCAGTACCCTTTGCTTTGAGGAACTTGGAAACTTTAAGAGATGGTTGGTCCCTTGGTAAGGTGGGAAATGCTCTACCAAAATGCTCTACCAAATGAGTCACGTCGGTTTGTCGTGTGTTTTATCGTGTCATTCCCGCCTTCATGGAGGTTCGTTTCTACACCAGGGTTCATCCTGACCCTGGATTCTGTCTTGTGTTGTAACCTGTCCATCCACTCATATCCCTCCCTGTCAGGGACCCTTCCATCTCTCTGTGTTCATTGCAGTCCTGGAACTGCACCCAGTTCATCCATCAGTTTCCTGGACTGGAAAGTTTACTTGATTTTGTCTAAATCACCTTTGATATACCTGAAACTTATTAATAAAGACCTCCTGATTAACACTCCTTTGTTTCTCAGAGATAATGTTCATGTGGTTTAACAGTTTTTTGTTTTTTTTTCAACACATCAGCAGCAATACTCCTGCTCTCTTCACTGTTGATAGAAACAGGATGAGTAAACTGAAATATCTGGCGTTGCTAATATTTTATCTCCCTTGAATCAATAACAGACTCCCATTTGGATTAATAGTCTAAATAACAAAGCAGTTGATTTGTGCTGATAGCAAAACCCAACATTGACAAAAGGCCCAAATCACACTGCCTCTCACCCTATCACCTTTTCCAAGTCGTCCTACTGCCACAGGGAGCTAGCGGATGGTATCCTGGTCCCTATAGCAATGGTTATTCTGTGTTCTGATTAAATGGAATTTACTAACATTTTATGCTACTATGCTCTGGGGACATTTCACTAATGAAAAGCATACAAAACAAATGTGAGAGGTTGGAACGGGGTGGAGAGAAAGTATGAGAGCCTATATTTGACATTGGCTGTGAATAATAATCAGTGGTTTAAAGATCACAACTCCTGCCAAATTAACAATGAAAGCGAAGTGCTGTTCGGCTGAAGATGAGCTCCTTGTGGAATGCCTATAAGAAAGCCTGTAACTTCTAGATAGAACCTTTATTCCAACATAGTGTAACATGCCCTATAATACATTTAAACTGCTCTGATTGTGTACCATACCTCTAATTATTCCAATCTTTGAGGTGACACATGGTACAACCATGAACAATTTGTTCACTGTTCAGCTTATTCCATTTGCAAATCTGGTATTCATGCAGTAATCCCTTGCGTGTACCATGTAAATATGTATCTAATATAAGATCAGCAGGTGCACATTATGGCACACTTGGGGCAGAACTAAATTGGTCCTTCATGCTCTGACACTTTATAAATACACAGTTATGCTATGCTGACAGCACGATCGAAGCATAACTTGTAATAGCTATGAAAACACATATGAGTGGCATAATACTTTGCAAGTTCAAAAATTAGTACTTGTGAACTATAGCATTGTTTTGTATAACTGTAGTAATAGAAATAGGTCGAAACAATATATTTAGTTAAAAACATAAGAAACCCACATGGCAAGTGGGGAAATCATTTTTAACTTGTTGTTATTTGTTTATGCTTCAATTAATTTCCGATTGCTTATTGATTAGCTGCTTAATGTTGAAAACTTTTACACAGGTAATTCAAAAGCTGGTCTGTCTAGCAAGCTAGCATGTCTTATGTTGAATTTGACAATAGTTCTATTTAGTAGTTAAGTCAGATTTATTTATATAGTGCTTTTTACAGTATAGCATTGTCTCAAAGCAACTTTATATAATATATAAAGTTAATTTTAGATTATCTCCTAATATCTACTTTCCAATCCCAGATTGACCAAGCCTAGGGCGACAATGGCAAGGAAAAACTCCCTAAGTGTAAAAACTTTTAAAGTGTTAAATTTGATTGATTTTAATTATGTGGATTATTCTAAAATGTGATAATCATAGGTAAATAAAGCACAAAGCATGTGACAAATAAAGAGACTGTGGTAGCCTAGTGATTAAGGTACTGGACTATGGATCAGAAGGTCCAGGGTTCAAATCCCACCTCTGGCAACCTACGACTGTTGGGTGCTTGAGCAAAGCCCTTATCCCACAATTGCTTGGATTGTATCAATTGTAAGTCGCTCTGGATAAGGGCATCTGCTAAATGCTTTAAATGACTTTTTAAGAACTTGATTCTGTTGAGTGGTTTCACGCACAGGATAATGTGTTCTCTATTCGAGTCTGGTTCCTCTCAAGGTTTCTTCCTTAAGCATTTTTATTGACAGTATCACATGTAGCTTGTATGTCTAGACCTTGCTTTCTGTAAACGCTTTTCTACAATGTCTATGTCACGTTATGCAAAGGCAGATTTTGGCCCTGTGCATTGGTTTTGTGGTTAGCACCCCATACAGAGGTGCTTGAAAGTTTGTGAACCCTTTAGAATGTTCTATATTTCTAAATAAATATGACCTAATACATCATCAGATTTTCACACAAGTCCTAAAAGAATATAAAGAGAAAGAACCCAGTTAAACAAATGAGACAAAAATATTATTCTTGGTCATTTGTTTATGGAGGAAAATGATCCAATATTACATAATAGTGAGTGGCAAATGTATGTGAAACTCTAGGATTAGTAGTTAATTTGAAGGTGAAATTAGAGTCAGATGTTTTCAATCAATGGAAAGACAGTCAGGTGTGAGTGGGCACCCTGTTTTATTTAAAGAACAGGGATCTATCAAAGTCTGCTCTTCACAACACATGTTTGTGGAAGTGCTTCATGGCACGAGCAAAGGAGATTTCTGAGGACCTCGAGAAAAAGAGTTGTTGATGCTCTTCAGGCTGGAAAAGGTTACAAAACCATCTCTAAAGAGTTTGGACTCCACCAATCCACAGTCAGACAGATTGTGTACAAATGGAGGAAATTCAAAACCATTGTTACCCTCCCCAGGAGTGGTCGACCAACAAAGATCACTCCAAGAGCAAGGCAAGTAATAGTTGGTGAGATCACAAAGGACCCCAGGGTAACTTTTAAGCAACTGAAGGCCTCTCTCACATTGGCTAATGTTAATGTTCATGAGTCCACCATCAGAAGAACACGGAACAACAATGGTGTGCATGCAAGGGTTGCAAGGAGAACACCACTGCTCTCCAAAAAGAACAATGCTGCTCGTCTGCAGTTTGATAAAGATCATGTGGAAAAGCCAGAAGGCTATTGGAAGAATGTTTTGTAGATGGATGAGACCAAAAGATAACTTTTTGCTTTAAAAGAAAAGCGTTATATTGGAGAAAGGAAAACACTGCATTCCAGCATAAGAACCTTATCCCATTTATGAAACATGGTGGTGGTAGTATCATGGTTCACACCTGTTTTGGGGCATCTGGGCCAGGATGATTTGCCATCATTAATTGAACAATGAATTCTGAATTATATCAGAGAGTTCTAAAGGAAAATGTCAGGACATCTTTCCATGAACTGAATTTCAAGAGAAGGTGGGTCATGCAGAAAGACAACGACCCTAAGCACACAAGCCGTTCTACCAATGAATGGTTAAAGAAGAATAAAGTTAATGTTTTGGAATGGCCAAGTCAAAGTCCTGACCTTAGTCCAATCAAAATGTTGTGGAAGGACCTGAAGTGAGCAGTTAATGTGAGGAAGCCCACCAACATCCCAGAGCTGAAGCTGTTCTGTATGGAGGAATGGGCTAAAATTCCTCCAAGCTGGTGTGCAGGACTGATCAACAGATACTGGAAATGTTTAGCTGCAGTTATTGCTGCACAGGGGGGCAGATACTGAAAGCAAATGTTCACATACTTCTGCCACTCACTAATATGTAATATTGGATCATTTTCCTCAATAAATAAATGACCAAGTGTAATGTTTTTGTCTCATTTATTTAAGTGGGTTCACTTTATCTCCTTGTAGGGCTTGTTTGAAAATCTGATGATGTTTTAGGTCATATTTATGTAGAAATATAGAATATTCTAAAGGGTTCACAAACTTTCAAGCACCACTATACATGTTTGCATGATTGCCATTTCCTATCTGCTATGTGGGTGTGTTTGTGGGTGTGTGGGGGGGACCAAATATCCTACAAGGATAGAAAAATTTGATGTTGTTGATGTGAGGACATCTTGTTGGTAAAAAAACGCAGAATACTACCTTTTGCTTTAAGGTTAGGATTATATGCATTTTTAATCTACAGTAATATTGTTCATTCATTCGGTCAGTCATTCACTCATCCATCCATTTTTCATTCATTTTAAAACATACTTAATTCAATTAAGGGTCGTGGGGGAGCCAGGGCATCCAAGGGCACATGCACACACTCACTCTACACTCACTCTGTCAATTTCTACGAAATGTAGAGACCCAATTTAGGGACAAATTAGGGTTAATGAGATCAAGGTTACTGTTAGGCGTAGGTGCAGCATTAATTAGTAAGTGTAAAGTTATGTCAGTGGACATATCAGAGATTAGACACACCCTGCATAGCATCATGCTGTGTAGCATTATTACTAGGTGCAGTGGCCTGTATATAAGGCGTTGTGGTCCTATGCAGGGTGTGGGATATTGTTTCCAGTTGTAAGCCCTAGTGTGGTGATTTTTACGGACTCCGACCACCCACATCACAGCCTGATCTCATTGCTGCGGTTTGGAAAATGCTATCACAGCGTAAAAGCAAATACTGAGCATTTCTGGATAAGCTACTGTCCAAGTAGCATACAGTACTTGAGTAACTCATCATAGATTTAACTCAAACTGCTGTTTTCACAAACTTCTCCTGTTAATGTTCAGTTGTGGTGTCATTTATTATGGTGAATAGTCTCTTGGCAGTATCTATTGTCCGTCTTGTCCAAGCTGTATGATGACCAATACACATGGTGTCAGAATACTAATGATGCCATTGGTGTTATGCTAATCTGACATACTATTTGGGTCAGATGTATGCAGTTTGAGATATGTCTGTTGTCCCATGTGTTTCGATTTTGTGGTTTTAAGGTTGAAAAGTATATTAAAAATCACTCAGTTCCGTAATGACTGATTATATAACACATTTGTTTAGTAGATGTTGCATCTTTTCCTCTTATGCTCACTATTGTTTTGTTACATTTTTATTGGATTGTTGTTGATTTTGTTGTTGTTTTTGTTCTTTTTGTTCAGTGTTCCTCTGTTATGAGTGGATGTTTTATTGTGGTCCTCCAGGCAACTGCAGGAGAAACTTACCTCTAGGCTAACTTTGGTACA
Organism: Ancistrus triradiatus; assembly: GCA_025084515.1. NCBI lineage: Eukaryota > Metazoa > Chordata > Actinopteri > Siluriformes > Loricariidae > Ancistrus > Ancistrus triradiatus. The sequence goes on along the minus strand of JAJAGP010003695.1, from coordinate 21,974 downwards.
AGTATCAAATAGCAACATTTACAGAATGTTTATAATTTTACACAGTCCCTTTGAAAAAAATACATGTTTAAAAGCAGTTTCCCCATCAGCCTGCAATTATGAAAAATGTTAAAGATGTTCTTTCCTCACAGTGTGAGGTTCTCTGCTCTTCTCTGTGATCATCCCACACATTAATTGTTGCAAGCATAGACGGGGATTCAAGCCCAGATCCTCAGAATCCGCTGTTTCCGACGGAGTTCAGCCTGTTATTGCTGAGTCAGAGGAGTTCACCATTATTTTATGCATATTATTTTAATGTTTTATTATGGCCTACAAATTAGAAACCAAAAGTCAAACAGTATTGTTTGTTCCTTGTTGTTGGCCTCTGCAAGAAACACATGAAGGTCAGGCCCAATATCACGACTGATGCTGTATAATATTGAATCAGTGTGGTCATATACTCACTTTCCTGACTACCTCTAACTGTATTCTGCTGCAGACTGGCTTTTCATTAGCAGGTTTTGTGTCAAAAACTAATGCTGTTGAACATTTCCTGAAGCTGGACTGTGCTGAGGCATTCATCACCACGATGGAAAGCACCAGGGGTCACAAGTGTGTGTTCTCTGTAATTACAGATGGATACCCACGAGATGAAATGATTTACAAGTGGAGAAAAAATTCGGTAGAAGCGGCTGATCAGAAGTCATGGAGACTTTATCAATTTGACTTCATGGGTCTGAGAAACACTACGGACATACTCAAGACATCATCAGGTAACTGTTTCACCTGTACTTTGTTGGTGTCACAGAATGCAGTAACAGAGTCAGGCAGCTGCTACAATATATGTTCTATAAGCTCAAGCCAGAGATTGGTAAAAATATTTGTTTTATGTGTTTGATTAGAGAAAATGTCAATTAATAAAATAAATATTGCATGGAGTTTGCATGGCCTCCCATGTCTGCGTGGGTTTACTCCGGGTAATCCGGTTTCCTGCCACATTCCAAAGACATGCGTGTTAGGCGAGTTGGTGTTTGTAAAGTGCCCTTAGTGTGCAAATGTGTGTATGAGTGTGTTAAGTAATCCTACTATGGATTGGGACCTTGTCTAGGATTGTACCTGCCTTGTGCCCTATACCACCAGCTAGGCATCAGCTAGTCCTGGGTTCGACCCCAGGTGCAGCAGTCTGGATCCTTTCTATGTTTAATTTGCATGTCCTAGCTGTGTCCCTGTGGGTTTACTTCGGGTGCTCTGGTTTACTCCCACAGTCCAGAGACATTAGATTAACTGAAGTGACCAGAGTATGTGTATTTAGTGTGTGAGTGTGACTGCCCTATGATAGATTGGTGCCCTGTGTAGGGTTGAATGCCGCTGACTAGGCACCGGCTCTCCTATGAACCTGTCCAGGATAAAGCGGATAAGAAAGTGAATTAATAAATGGCTACTCTTTATTTAAGTTTTAGTAGTTATTGCACTTTGTAGTTCTACAATTACAGATTGTAGACCAATTACAGATTGTAGACCACTGCAGTGCTGATAATGATCCACCGCCCAAATAGTAGGTGATCTGGGGTGGTCCTATGGGGGTTCTGACCATTAGAGTAAAGGGGATTAATAAGTATGTACAGAAACAGGTGGAACAGTCAAGTGCAGTGACCACTAAAACTTAAATAAACACAGGCAGAATATAAACAGAAAAATATAGAATGCCTTAGATTTTTGCACACCACAGTAGGTGTGTCTGATTTTGTGATCTTGACAACACTAAAAAGACTTTACTTCTGATTGATGGGTTAATGACAGAGACTGATATGAATGTAATGAATGTAATGAAAACTGCAAGCAACAAATGGGAAGTCATTTAATTGTATATATACACTAAAGGCACAATATGGCACAATATTAAGTTAAGGGTACCATCATTTTTGTCCAGGCCTGTTTCATAAGTTTATTTTTTTAAATAGTTCTGTTGAAGCATGGTTGAAAAGCAATGTCTGACTTTCATTTGTTCATTTTCATAGACTTTGTATTTATTATTACTTTTGTCAGATTAAAGTTATTTCTGTTTCCATTGTAGGTTTTTCTTTCATTAACTGAGGGGTACCAACAATTTTGTCCACGTGTGTGTGTGTGTGTGTGTGTGTGTGTGTGTGTGTGTGTGTGTGTGTACAGGTGTAAAACAGTGGGGCAAAACAGTATTTAGTCAGCCACTGATTATGCAAGTTCTCCTACTAGGAACACTATGATGAAACTATGGGAGACAAAATGAGAGAGAAAAAATCCAGGAAATCACATTGTAGGAGTTTTAAAGAATTTAATTGTAAATTATGGTGGTATGATGTTATTTGGTCAATAACAAAAGTTCAACTCAATACTTTGTAACATAACCTTTGTTGGCAATGACAGAGGTCAAATGTTTCCTGTAAGTCTTCAGCAGGGGTGCACACACTGTAGCTGTTATTTTGGCCCATTCCTCCATGCAGATCTCTAGAGCAGTGATGTTTTGGGGCAACACAGACTTTCAACTCCCTCCACACATTTTCTTTTGGGCTGAGGTCTGGAGACTGGCTAGGCCACTCCAGGACCTTGAAATGCTTTTTGCGGAGCCACTCCTTTGTTGCCCGAGCGGTGTGTTTGGGATCATTGTCATGCTGGAAGCCCCAGCCACGTTCCATCTTCAATGCTCTCATGATACATGGCCCCGTTCATTCTTCCCTTAACATGGATCAGTCGTCCTGTCCCCTTTGCAGAAAAACAGCCCAAAAGCATGAGGTTTCAACCCCCATGCTTCACAGTAGGTATGGTGCAACTCAGCATATTTCTTTCACCAAACACAATGAGTTTTTACCAAAAAAGTTCTATTTTGGTTTCATCTGACCACATGATATTCTCCCAATCTTCTTCTGGATCATCCATATGCTCTCTGGCAAACTTCAGACAGGCCTGGACATGTACTGGCTTAAACAGGGGGACACGCCTGGCACTGCAGGTTCTGAGTCCCTCTCAGCGTAGTGTCTTACTGATGGTAGCCTTTGTTACTTTGGTCCCAGCTCTCTGCAGGTCATTCATCAGGTCCCTCCGTGTAGTTCTGTCACCGTTCTCATGATCATTTTAACCCCAAGGGATGAGATCTTGCGTGGAGCCCCAGATTGAGGGAGATTATTAATGGTCTTGTGTGTCTTACAACTGCTCCCACAGTTTACACCAACCTGCTTGCCTATTGTAGATTCACTCTTCCCAGCCTGGTGCAGGTCTACAATTTTCTTCCTGGTGTCCTTCAACAGCTCTTTGGTCTTGGCCGTGGTTGAGTTTGGAGTCTGACTGTTTGAGGCTGTGGACAGGTCTCTTTTATACAGATAACGAGGTCAAACAGGTGCCATTAATACAGGTAACAAGTGGAGGACAGAAGAGCTTCTTAAAGAAGAAGTTACAGGTCTGTGAGAGCCAGAAAGCTTGTTTGTGGGTGACCAAATACTTATTTTCCATCATGATTTACAATTAAATTCTTTAAAAATCCTACAATGTGATTTCCTGGATTTTCTTTTTCTCACTTTGTCTCTCATAGTTGAAGTGTACCTATGATGAAAATTACAAACCTCTCTCATCTTTCTAAGTCGGAGAACTTGCACAAATACTTTTGACTACATACTTATTTGCCCCACTGTACTTACACTTTGCCGCACTGTTATTTACAATTAAACTGTTCAGTAGATAGCCATGAGTCTTATCCAGTCTTAACCACTGAGCCCCCACTGTCCCATGTACCTTCGGAGGGTGGCTAAAAACTGACAACCTGGTATTATTCTACATTCGACCAACTCATATGTATATATGTTTGTTTGTTAATTGATTTTATTATAGTTTATTATAGAAGTCACTGTCTCTGGCAAGGACATTTTGAGCAGCAGCTGGCACTCAGTGAGGACATGTGTGACGGATATATTGCCAGCCTATTGGACTGGGAACTGAAGGCACTGAGCATTCAGCACAGATGTCTACTGAAGAATGTTTGTTAAGAGCAAAGAATTTGAATTTAAGCGAGTTAAAAATAAAAAAATAAGGTAAAAAGAAAGAAAATGACTGTTTTACTTCAGTACGTCTGCTGCAAAGATGTTTGTGTTGAAAATGTTTTTTCTTTCATAAAAGGCTTTTTTTCTACTTGACAAGCAGCTCACCTGAAAGAGCAAGTATCTTTTCAATTTGAGCATCAGTTTAGTAACTGTGGAACTATTTGTTATCTATTTGTAAAAGAAATTAGTATGCAGTTATTTGTGATATTTGTGCCAAAATGCTAAACTATTGGTGAATGGACAGTTTGGAGTGCAGATAGCATTGAAGGACAACTTTTGTCAATACATCTTCCTTTGCTACCTGGCTTATATATTCCACATTAAATATTTATTTGTCAGAACATTATTTAATATTGTCAAAAACACACGAGAGTATAGCAGCAAAAATGTCAAGAAAAAATCATTACTAAAAAATCAGTCCGGCACTATGGTACAAGCAGTAAGCATGGTCGCCTCACAACTCCAGAGATCCTCGGTTTGATCTCGACCTTGGACTCGCCTGTTTGTTGTAGAACCAGAAGTGACAGATGTCTACATGTAGAGATCTACAATATGCAGTCCTGTAAGTCCCAAGAGAAATGGATGAGAAGATCTGCTCCAAAAAGACAAAATGTCATGCAGGGGTTGCTGTCCAAAACCAGATAGCTGGTCTTCATCAGGCCAGCTGCAGCTGTTCTGAAATTTACAAGACCCTAAACACACAACACATACTCTTAATAGATGATAGTGAAGTAGAGATATGTCAGTGCTATGAAACAGCAGATGATGTTGCCAGAAGGAAAGGATCTGGAAAACCCAAAGCAGGGATGACCACATGCTGAAATTTACCATTCTCACTGAAAGGAAAATATCCTTCAAAACCTGTCAGCAGGATTCAAGACCTCAGAAAATGATACTCTTTTGAGAAGAACAATAACCAGAAGGTTGTCTAGTACAGGTTTTTTTTTTTTGTCTAGATGAGGTGTTAAAAACTAATTGCTGTCTAAGAAAAAAAACATTCAAGACAGAATGAAGTTTTTGGCAGAACAGCAGAGTTGTGTGGAATTATGAATCTCAATTTGAGCTGCATGATGATGGTGCAGAGTGGTGTCTTTCAAGGGTGAGATGCATCTCTGCTACTGTTGAGCAGTTAGAGGTGTCATAGTGTGAGGAGCCTTTTCAGATGCTGGTACTGGTGAGATGCTTCACTGTGAAAAGCCAATTAATGCTTTGGAGTATAGGAAAATATTGCAGAAGGACTCCCACAATTGAAAAGTTGTTTTCTAAAGTGGAACGATTAGATTATTTTTTTTAACAAGACAATGCTCCTGCTTACACTCCATTCTCATGGTCCAGAATAAGAGTCCAAATTTGAACCATATAGAGAATACAGTGGGGCAAAAAAGTATTTAGTCAGCCATTGATTGTGCAAGTTCTCCGACTTAGAAAGATGTAAGAGGTCTGTAATTTTCATCATAGGTGCACTTCAACTATGAGAGAAAAAATTATGAAAAAAAATCCAGGAAATCACAAATTGTTGGATTTTTAAAGAATTTAATTGTAAATCATGGTAGAACATTAGTATTTGGTCACCCACAAACAAGCAAGATTTTTGGCTCTCACAGACCTGTAAATTCTTCTTTAGGAAGCTCTTCTGTCCTCCACTCGTTACCTGTATTAATGGCACCTGTTTGACCTCGTTATCTGTATAAAAGAGACCTGTCCACAGCCTTAAACAGTCAGACTCCAAACTCAAGACCAAAGAGCTGTCGAAGGTCACCAGGACGAAAATTGAAGAGCTGCACCAGGCTGGGAAGAGTGAATCTACAATAGGCAAGCAGGTTGGCATGAATAAATCAACTCTGGGAGCAATTGTAAGAATATGGAAGACATACAAGACCATTGATAATCTCCCTTGATCTGGGGCACCACACAAGATCTCATTTCATGGGGTCAAAATGATCATGAGAATGGTGAGCAAAAATCCCAGAACTACACGAAGGGACTTGATGAATGACCTGCAGAGAGCTGGGACCAAATTAACAAAGTCTACCATCAGTAACACACTACGCCGAGAGGGACTCAGATCCTGGTGTGCCCCAGCCAGTACATGTCCAGGCCCATTTGAAGTTTGCCAGAAAACATATGGATGATCCACAAGAGGATTGGGAGAATATCATGTGGTCAGATGAAAAAAAATAGAACTTTTTGGTAAGAACTCAACTGGTCGTGTTTGAATGCTGAGTTGCATCCCAAGAACACCATACCTACTGTGAAGCATGGGGGTGGAAACATCAACCCATGCTGTTTTTCTGCAAAGGGGACAGGACGACTGATCCATGTAAAGGGAAGAATGAACAGGGCCATGTATCGTGAGATTTTAAGCCAAAACCTACTTCCATCAGTGAGAGCATTGAAGATGGAACACACCACTCGGGCAACAAAGGAGTGGCTCCGTAAAAACATTTCAAGGTCCTGGAGTGGCCTAGCCAGACTCCAGACCTCAACTCCATAGACAATTTGTGGAGGGAGTTGAAAGTCCATGTTGTCCCAAAACATCACTGCTCTAGAGGAGATCTGCATGGAGGAATGGGCCAAAATACCAGCTACAGTGTGTGCAAACCTGGTGAAGATGTACAGGAAACGTTTGATCTCTGTCATTGCCAACAAATCTTATGTTAAGTATTGAGTTGAACTTTTGTTATTGACCAAATACTTATTTTCCACCATATTTACAATTAAATTCTTTAAAAATCCTACAATGTAATTTCCTGGATTTTTTTTCCTAATTTTGTCTCTCATAGTTGAAGTGTACCTATGATGAAAATTACAGATCTCTCTCATCTTTCTAAGTAGGAGAACTTGCACTATCAGTGGCTGACTAAATACTTTTTTGCCCCACTGTATTTGGTCTCACTTTAAACACAAAATAACGTAGAAACATTTGTCAACATGTTACATCACACTGAAGCCATGCATCATTTTATATCCGAATTACCCAAAAAACTGGGTAGAAATACACGCAAATACACTATCTCACATCAGTGATTTGTCATTTAAAATAAATATATTATACACCTTTTCTTGTCTTTTAATAGGCTTATTTTGTTCTTTTCCAGTAAGTTAATAGTGACAGACAATCCTTCAGTTTCACATACTTAAAATGTTTTAAATCCTAAAACTTTAAGTAACGAAAAAATGAAAGAGGTGTCAGAATATAATACACCATATGAGGGTGACATGTTAGAGGTTAGTGTTGAAATTATAGAGGTTTGGCATTTTACTATAAACAAGCCTTTAATGTTAAACTGGCACAAACAACAAGCTCTATAAAATCTGTTGTTGTGTCTTACTTTAGTTTGAATTATCTATGACACTATGCTCAGGACACATGCAAAGCCCACACTGTCTACCTACAGTCTAAAATAATGATATGCAGACATGAATTCAGATCATGTTTATACATCTAAAATTCAGCCAAAGGATCCTGATAATAAAACCGACAAAATAGAAAGTATTGGAGTGAAAGTAATTCAACATATTGATTTCAACATTATATATCGGTCATCGGTCACCCTGCTCAGTCTTGGCCTATTATATTATACTTTATTGGGTCAAAGTTGTGAAGCTACAACCATAACTTCAATCTGTAACATTAAAGGTGATTATCTACTTTGATCGCTAATGTTTTCCTAAAAATCTTATCTAGTCACAATCAACTATGACATAGGCTTATGTTAGTTATCTACATTGCCTGGCCAAAAAAGTCATCGCACACTCTAATTTTTCATCGGACTGTCTTTAGCTTTAATTATGGTTTGCAGACACTAGAAAACTTGTGCACAGCATTTATTTTCGGTCCAGTATTTTTTAGCTGAGATCTTGGATTGACGCCTGATGAGTTGAACCACTCCGTAAAGGCTTCTCCACATCCCAGATACTTCCTATGAGGTTAAGCTCAGAACTCTGCTGCTCCCAGGAAGACACTTTCACAATATGAGTGCACTGAATCTTGGCATTGTTATTCTGGAATATGTCCATTCCATCAGGGAAGAAATCGTCTGCTCTTGACGACGTCTGCTCTTGCTCTGAGGACTCCTGTCTCTGAGCCTCACTCGTGCCCTCTTTCCGGCCTCCCACCACCCACCTGTATCAGGTACGGTTGCCCGGATCTTCAGGGGCATGACAGCGACCCCGTTCGAACAGCATCTTGACAGCGTTCCCTACCGCCAGCAGCACGACGGCGACCCCCCTCGCTAGCAAACCGATGGCTACCAGAACCCTCCCAGGTGTCGTCCCAGAAGAAAACCTACTGAGGCTTCTGTGACTTTTAGGAGTCATTGTTGGAGTCCTAGCCTCGTCTCGGATTCCATGGGGGGGGGGTGTCTATGTGCCTCCGATGAGTCAGGTGACTCCCGCAGATCCATCCAGGGTTCTCTACAGCTGATGTGACAAACACTGAACTCAGCTGTACGAGGCCCTTTTATAAGGGGAGCTTCAAGAGACAGTCGGTTCTTCGCTCACGCCCGAGCCCTCTGTGGTTTGTGTTGTTTCTTTAATAAAATCTTACTTTATATTTTAAAATCTGTGCACGTCTCTCCTGTTCCTGCTGCACCAACGTTACAGAATAATCCGCCTACCATGGAGACCTCGGTGGTTTGTGTTGTTTTCTTTAATTAAAATCTTACTTTTATATTTTAAAATCTGTGCACGTTCTCTCCTGTTCCTGCTGCACCAACGTTACAGAATAATCCGCCTACCATGGAGACGGTCAGATATATTTTATATAGCGGTTTTTACAATGGAGCATGTCTCAAAGCAACTTTACAAGTTTAGATTATCTCCTAATAACTACGTCCAATCCCAAATTGAGCAAGCCTAGGGCGACAGTGGCAAGGAAAAACTCTCTGAGTGTTATAGGAAGAAACCTTGGAAGGACCAAGACTCAAAAAGGAGCCCAACCTCCTTGGGCGACGTAGATGATAAATCTAAGAGCGAAACTAAAGTCATGGAGTCAAAGTTCGAATAAAATGTGAAGTATGCACATCGGCATTAAGTGGCCCGGGTATGATGGGGCTGGAGCTGATGACAGAAGCAGCTTGAGTGAAGCTGCAGCGGATGAAAATCATGTGTGGGGCAGGAACTGGTACCGGAACACAGCTCAGAGAGAAAACAGAAAATGTAATTAGTTATTGATTAAGAGCACAGTGTCTATTAACAATCACTGATGCCATGTGTAGCATGAGACCCGGCAGCATTAGCTATAGCAGCATAGCTAGAAAGAGGAGAACTGGTAGGTAACATAGTCAAGAGGGATCACATGAGACGGGAGGCTGAAGACCGCAACCCAACGTCTCTGATCACCACCAGACGGTGGGTTCTACAACGGTCTGGCCAGTCAAATACCAGGGCGAGCCTGACTATATCCTTGCCTGCTCTAATATTGACCTAGTAGCGTTTATGATTTCGCGCCTCTCGGGCTGGGCCTTACAGTCGGCCTCTAAAGTGTGGCCTATGGCCCAAACCTGGACCAGGGAACAATTTTTGGAGGCACTTAGGGTTGAGTTGGGTCCTCTCCCGGTCAAAGCCCAGAAGATGTCACATCAGGGTTCCGTCCTGAAGATGTCGTTTCCAGGCTCTGTCCAGAAGGCGTCACTTCTTGGTTCCGTCCAGCAGACATCAATCACAGAGCCTGTCAAAGAGATGCAAGTCCCAGTGACCGTCAAGATGCCCATCCAGAGGTCGCCCATTCCAGAGACTGTCCAGAGGACGCCCGACCAGACGACGCCCGACCAGAGCACATCGCGTCCTGAGGACGCCCAGCCCAGTTCTTGTTCTGAGGATGTCTTTTCCGGGTTCTATCCCGAGGACGTCCGCTCCTGTTCCAATGACTTCCCCTTCTGTGCCGCACTGACAACGTCTGCTCTTGCTCTGAGGACTTCTGTCTTCAAATTTCACTCGTGCCCTCTTTCTGGCTCCCACCACCCACCCGTGTCAGGTACGGTTGCTCGGATCTTCAGGGGCATGACGGCGACTCCTTTCAGCAGCATCTTGACGGTGACCCCTTTCGGCAGCAACACAAGAGCGACGCAGCATGACGCGACCCCCGAGGACTTTCAGGGGTCATTGCTGGAGTCCTAACTCCCTCCCGGACTCCGTGGGGGGGGGTGTAATGTCACACCCCGCAGTCTTACCATGGTGTATGTGCCTCTGGGTATGTGGGAGCATTGAGAGACAATCGGGGCAGATTATTGTGTGCTTCGGTCATATCCAAGCCCTCCGCGATCTCCTGTTGCTTCCACGTCCGCCTTGGACACCTGTGCAGCGGTCACGTCCACAACTACTGCGTGTTTCCGCCTGCGGTTCCGTCAACCTGTGGATTACCTGTCCGTTTCATGAGCGTTCCGTACGCGTTGGACTTCCTGCCTGATTTGCGGCTCCTCCTGTTTTTGTTAACACACTCATTTAGCAGTTCCTCCTGTTTTTGTTTATGCACCTGTTTTCCGGCTCCGTCTGTTTTTGTTTTTGCACTTATCTGCCGATTATTTTGGTTAGCTGTGTTTTTCCTTAGTTTGTGTTGTTTTACTTTATATTTTGGAATCTGTGCACGTCTCTCCTGTTCCTGCCACACCAGTGTTACACAAGGGAATATCTCTCTAATCTCCTTACCTATGGCCTGATGCATGAGGATCAATAGCTTGCTACAAATAAATTAAATAATTGATTTCAATTATATATTTGTCTTATTGAGCTACTCGCACTAGCATTGTTCAAGCAATCAATTAAATATTTTATATTACTGTACTGCTACTGTAGCTGCTTTAAATATTAGAATATTCACAATTCAGCTATGTTAAAGTTTCCAACTCAAACAGGAAGACTGACAATAATTATTTTCAATCCTGATGATTATGCAGTTTGGGATACCAAGTGCTATTATTTCTTTATCATTTATTATTATCTTCTCAATGATCACTCACAGATTTCATTGCTACTTCCCAGTGAAAATGAACATCTGCTGATATATGTAATACACATAACATACTGTAATTGATAGAATATTTCTATTGCTTGACCCCTGGTTTGTGATTTTGTATCCAGGAGACTATGTGGTGATGACTGTTTATTTCGACCTGAGCAGAAGAATGGGCTACTTCACCATTCAGACTTATATTCCTTGCATCCTGACGGTGGTCCTCTCCTGGGTCTCATTCTGGATTAAAAAAGATGCAACACCTGCCAGAACTGCTTTAGGTAAATGCAGTCAGAAAAACCACCTTTCCATTAGCCGCACTTCACAGCAGTCTGTTATTGTGTTATTGTGTCCACCATTTATTGTCAGACTGTAATTTCTTATTAAGAATGCATAAGATTTCCACAAGGCATAGAGCTAAAGCAAATTTTATTTCATAAAATGATTTTTATTCTGCATCATTTTATGATAATTTATTCATTAACAAAATATTTATGACATTGAAATAAAATACTAAAATCTGTGAAAGTGGAAAAAAAGTCACATTATTATTCAACTAAACCATATTATAATATTTTCTGTTACCTTTGCTCTATTGTGTGTCTGTTGCATGTGCAAGATTTCCAAATGTGCTTTTATTCTGACGGCTTCACTTATTCTAAATAGCTTTCCACTTTATGTGGGTGGCACAGTAGCGCAAGTGGTTATAGCTGTCGCCTCACAGCTCCAGAAATCCCTGGTTTAATCTCGACCCAACACTCTGTCTGTTCTCCCTGTATTCACGTGGACTTTCTCCGGGTACTTCAGTTTACTTCCACGCTCCAAGACATGCGTTAGTTGGTCTCTCTAAATTGCACCAGTGTGAGTGTGTTTGCCACCTTGCTGCTGTCATAGATATAGTAAATGTATGTCCAGGACCACTCAGTGTATAAACAAATAAGTTAATATAAACAAAATAAGTTAATATAAATTCTTTTGATGGTATTTTATTTAAGCTCTAAATAGCTATGGATTCACATTGGCATGTTATTTTCCTGATAAGTACTTAATAATATATATTTTCATTGTCTCAGTATTTATGTCATTAGTATGCGGTAACAAACTGTTTCCAGTGATATAGATATAGGTTTCACTAACAAGGCATAAAGCAATTTCAACAACTGTAAGGCTTTGTTAAATTAAAAATGTGACATGTTGCTTCCTGGTTCTAACAGGTTATTTTAGACAACAATTTAGATTAGATTATACTTCATACAGCCTGTTTCACAACATTTATTTATGTTTTTTTAGATCTCAAAAATTTCAATCTCAAGAAAATAAATACAATCAAATTTATCATCTTAAGAAATCAGAGTAGTTTTCTCAATTGACCTAAAATCTTAAGAAAACGTGACTAATTATTTAAGCTTTTAGGAAAATGAATAAAATCAGCTTAATATAACACAAAAATAGATATACAAAATATGCAAATCTCTGTCCATTTATGGTTTTCGTCTGTGATCATTCTTTCTGTTGTTTGTACTGTTTTCTGTCTTTGTGCATGTTAAGGTCTTGTGTCCCCTAGATGTTTTAATTATAGGACTTTATAGGTTTTGTCAGATTAGTATTTTACACTGTATAAAACCTTGACAAACTGTGTGATAACACTGGTTAGATAATATGACAGATTAACAAAAAATCAACTCTGCCCAGAAAGAACATTATGCTTGAGTTTGATATTAGGCCAGAAATGGTCATGTAAACGAAAACAAGCCTCAGTGTAATATTGCAAATATTAGGCCTGCCTTGAAAAAAACTACGACAAATATGCAAAGAAGATTAGGTCTGGAACCTTGTTTGGAAACAAGAGAACAAAACCCAAAGAGAGCTTCAAGTAATACAAATATTTTGTCAGCTATTTGTGTCATAGCATCAAATGCCATTTCAGCTCATAATCAATTATTTAAGAAGCTATGAAAAATATATCTGCTGATCAGCCTGCTGCATTTATCAGTGAATGCCTGAAAACTGTGGTAATCTATATGTCTCCTAGTCTTCCACTTCTCTGAATTATGTGTTGACCTTCCATGTCCTTTACCTTGTTGTTTCTCTGGTAAGTGGATCTGACAGAACAGCCCTGCTGTGTATTTTCAAGATAACTACAGGATCCGTGCAGACAAAGCCAATCGGTTAGCTCAGCACATCCTGCAGAAATAAAAGAGAAGCACTTGAGTCCTATATCCTTGGTAGGGAAGGAAAACAGAAGGCAATATAGTCCTGGAAGAAAGGAAGGATGGATGCAATTAAAATGTCTGGCAAAAGAAATAAAAATGCTTTCAGTGATTGGATGGGCAAAAACAAGTTTCTTATACACATCCAACTTGATTCTTGGAGATGACCCGAAGAAAGACGTCTCTTGTAGTTGTATGTTGAAATGCAGTCTTTAAAGTAAGATACTACAGGTGAATAGGGTTCTTTTTAAACTCTACATATGACAATGCATTGGTAGTGTAGTGCCTGGAAGGGCATCCGGTATAAAACGTGTGCCAAATCTAATATGCGGATCAGCTGTAGTAACCCTTTATGAAAGAAGAAGAAATGTAACAACTACAAAAGATAACAGTGCATTTTTTGCTCTTACATAAATATTCTTCCTTATATTTTTGTATTGGAAAGGTTTTAATATGCATTTTTACTGTACAGAATGCTTTAGGCATATGCATGGAGCATTGAGGCGGCAGTGCTAACCACTGTACCACCTTGCCATGTTATTTTTATAAGATTTTTTACAGCTATCAAACAGCTATCAAACATCAAGACCCAAAGGCCCAAATGAGTCAGTCTGGGAAACAGTGGAAACGAAAAATTATATCAACATAATCGGCCCAAAAACACATACATAATCAAGCTATTTAAACAAACAGTTTAATTAAGGATAAAAATCAAACAATGTACAATGATTTAATATGTTAATTCTCCTCTGTCTCTGCTTCTTGCTTCTGAATCAGCACTGGGAGCACTGTTGTGGTTTTCTTGCTCAATCTGCGGGGTTTTTTCACCAGCACACAATGCTGTGCCGATTCAGCTCTTAAATGTTAATCTGCAGATTTTTTTTAATGTTTTGTTTACAAACAGCTGTCCTGTGAGGGTTTAACAAACAACTCAAATTCAAGATTATTTTTGAAATATTGTGTATATTTATTTATTTTAAACATTTTACCGTGAAGACCCCCCACAAAGATGTTTCACAACAAATTAATAAAATATCACTTTTGTTGGGGGAGGCGCGTGGGTGGCACAGCAGTCTGGGTTCAAGTCCTCCTGGTGCCTTCCAGCCAGGTCGGACATCACATAGGATAGGTGCTGGAGCTAAAAGTGGGGTTAAAACTTGGAACAAAAATCGATACAATTAGTAAGGAAATGGGCAATGTATGTGGGTATGTTTAGCTGAATCCTAATATACACAATCATTTTTTAGAGTTATATGACACTAAGTGATTGTACCAAGTGTAGCAAAGCCTTTACATTTTCTCATTTTCTGATAGACCAAATTGACATAAATGCTCAGGAGTGGATAAAAACATTTAAGTATACCCATGTCAGTTGAGTTTGGCTATAAACAAGGAAAAGAAATTTGGCTAAGATTGCTAATTCAACTTGTAGCACAGTGTTTAGAACTAGAACAATTTAGTCTCCAAAGCACATCATATTTAAGAATGGTCCAAGTACCAATGCTCTGAGAGAACACAGGTTAAGCTATTCAGTAATGGCCAGTGTTGGCAGAGTGGAGTGGAAGGCAGGACAAAACACCTGACCAAAATAGCTGTGGCTTGCTTGTTTCCATAGAAACCACTGGAGAAGGGTTTGGAGGCATCTCAGAAATGTTCAAGGGAGAGTGTGATTCAGAGTGTAAATGAGTAAGACTTAGTCTAGGTGTGTGGGTTTTAATTTGAAGATGCTTTTATTTCTATCAGGAGCTACAGTAAAGGTGTCATAGCAAGGGATCATAAATCATACCTCGGTCACATTGGTTATACAGTAACTGGACACTGTTATTGTTCTAGTCCGCAAGGCATGTTTTCATTTAACAATGTTATCTATTAATGAACAGTGTCTGATTAGTAGTACTAAATACTTTCACTTGATTGGATTTGATTCATGTCTTTAACCTATTCAATGAAGTCAGGATTGTTAATGGAAATAACAACATGACTGAATTTACCATAGTGAAATTGCATGTTCTAAATGAGTTGTTACCAAAACCATAGAGGGTGATCTGAGGGGAAAAAAACAAAACAAAAAACAAACGCCGTTCATGCCAAATTTTCAGTTTTAAGTCTTAAAGGCCCATGTTCATACCGGCACTGTCAGGCCACATCTCTTCGTATTTATTTAAAGCAATATGTTAAGGCCTAAATTAAAGGCTTAAAAATAATATAGCAAATTATATTAGCTAGGCCATGCTAAGGAAAATGACACCAAAAACAAGCAACTTGCATGGTCAACATGTTACAGATTCAATATACAGTGGTGCTTGAAAGTTTGTGAACCTTTTAGAATTTTCTCAAAGTCTATATTTATCAAAGTAGAATTTTATCAAAGTCTGCTCTTCACAACACATGTTTGTGGAAGTGTATCATGGCACGAACAAAGGAGATTTCTGAGGACCTCAGAAAAAGAGTTCTTGATGCTCACCAGGCTGGAAAAGGTTACAAAACCATCTCTAAAGAGTTTGGACTCCACCAATCCACAGTCAGACAGATTGTGTACAAATGGAGGAAATTCAAGACCATTGTTACCCTCCCCAGGGGTGGTCAACCAACAAAGATCACTCCAAGAGCAAGACATGTAATAGATGACGAGGTCACAAAGGGCCCCAGGCTAACTTCTAAGCAACTGAAGGCCTTTCCCACATTGGCTAATGTTAATGTTCAGCAGTCCACCATCAGCAGAACATTGAACAACAATGGTGTGCATGACACAGCACTGCTGTCCAAAAAGGACATTGCTGCTTGTCTGCAGTTTGTTAAATATCACATGGACAAGCCAGAAGGCTATTGGATGAATGTTTTGTGGTCGGAATATTTTGGTTTAAAAGAGAAGCATTATTTTTGGAGAAAGGAAAATACTGCATTCCAGCATAAGAACCTTATTCCATCTGTGAAACATGGCGGTGGTAGTATCATGGTTTGGGCCTGTTTTGCTGCATCTGGGCTGGACGGCTTGCCATCATTGATGGAAAAATGAATTCTGAATTATATCAGAGAATTCTAAAGGAAAATGTCAGGACATCTGTCCATGAACTGAATCTCAAGAGAAGGTGGGTCATGCAGCTAGACAACGACCCTAAGCTCACAAGTGTTTACCAAAGAATGGTTAAGAAGATTAAAGTTAATGTTTTGGAACGGCCAAGTCAAAGTCCTGACCTTAATCCAATCGAAATGTTGTGGAAGAACCTGAAGTGAGCAGTTAATGTGAGGAAACCCACCAACATCCCAGAGTTGAAGCTGTTCTGTACAGAGGAATGGGCTAAAATTCCCCCAAGCTGGTGTGCAGGACTGATCAACAGTTACAGGAAACGTTTAATTGCAGTTATTGCTGCACAGGGGGTCATGCCAGATACTGAAAGCAAATGTTCACATACTTTTGACACTCACTAATATGTAATATTGGATAATTTTTCTCAGTAAATAAATGACCAAGTATAATATTTTTGTCTCATTTGTTTAACTGGGTTCTCTTTATCTACTTTTACGACTTGCGTGAAAATCTGATGATGTTTTAGATCATAGTTATGTGGAAATATAGAAAATTCTAAAAGGTACACAAACTTTCAAGCACCGCTGTATAGGAGAATCAACAATAGCCCCAGACCTTTAAGGACGTTTTCCAATATATTTTGAAATATAGGTCTTAGAACTTGCAGAAATATGTCACATTTAAACATTTAAATTTAAATGTTCCCTGCAATAACTGTGCTATTCTAATTTACCAAATCACATATAATTTTTATCACATTTTTACATTAGTTACAAAACCAAATGTATATGCCTAATTTACAGTCTTTGCCACACAGGAATAACGACAGTGTTAACCATGACCACCCTGAGTACTGTGGCCAGGACATCGCTGCCCAGAGTCTCATATGTCACAGCCATGGATCTCTTCGTCACTGTGTGTTTTCTTTTTGTGTTTGCGGCTCTCATGGAGTATGCAACACTCAACTACTACACCTACAGTGTCCGCAGACCTGCCTGTAACAAGACAAAAAGACCGGTAAGAGTCTCTGACATGACAAACATGAATACTTCCTTGAAGTATATAAAAAAGTTATTATATTAGCAGTGTATATTATTATACACTGAAGAGTCAAAATGTTTTTATGGTTTACAGACTGAAATGTTGATCACTTCATTTCAACTTTATGCTACTGCCTGGAATATATTACATGGTAAACAAGATTTGGTTCTAGTAGTCAACATGTTGATTGCAGGTGAAATGGGCAGACAAAACCTCACACTCTGAGTAAATCGTTAAGGCCAGGAGACTTCCTGTGTATTTCTGAAACTCAAGTCTTGTGGTGCGCTGGTCCCATCAGCTGGTCCCATAAATGTTCGACTGCCTGGCGTCCAGGCAGGGAATTATTGCAACCTGGCAGAGACATTCCTGGGAAACCCTTGCTATCTGTGGGCGAGCATTAGCCTACTGAAAAATGCCAGTCGGAAGCCCTGCCATGAAAGGCAACACATGGCCGCAGGGTGTTCTGAACATATCGCTGAGTTGTTGATGTCACTCATATCACTAATAGGGGATTGTCATATGCGATAGCTCTCCCGATCATCACACTAGTAGTTGGGACAGTGTATCGTTTCACAGTAAAGGCTGGAATAATGCATTTACCACAAGGCCTCCATACTCATGCACGACCATTGTTGGATCCCAAACAGAACTTTGATTCATCGCTAAAGACTATGCAGTTCCAGTCTGTAACAGTCCAGGTTTCTTGTTCATGACTCCATTGCAAACGAAGGCAATGATAGCTGGCTGTCAATGGCAGAACACATAATGTCCACCACGACTACAAATTTTCTTGTGCTTATCACCTGTTTATGGTCCAGCCAGAGACAGTGGTGTGTAGTTAACAAAATGGATGGATGGTAACAACAAAAATGTGGGAGCAGGCTTGCACTTGTCGGAGGTTTTTTTAATTTTTGTTTATTTTAGCACAAAAAGCTTCACATAAACAAATGTGAAAGAAGTGAAAGGTTTTGAAGACTTTTTCAAATGCAATTTGTATATCCAGGGAGTCCAAAGTCTGCCTAGGACCAAATGCAGTCCTACGAAGATTTTAATTGGCCCACGCAGCATCAATCAAGAATACATTGTTAGTGGCCCGTCAGCACGTTCCAAATATTCCTTTCACCTGATGGCAGCAGTATTATTAAAAACCATTGATGGCAAAGGTGACGTTAAATAAAATAAATAAACAAACAGGATACCATGCAGAACCTGTTTGCCTCCAATGCCGAAAGTATCTCATTTTGTATCCAGGCTAGAGGCAGCTTAACAGGGTAAATTTCAAATGTACAATTTTTCCCAGTAAACGTGTCCTTTCGCTCTAATATTGTAATCACTTACATATATCATCATTACATTCATGTACATAAAGTTTCACTTGATTCCAACAACTCCGTCTTGGTGGCTTTTTTTTTGTCAATGAATGTATGTATGATGGTGGATTTCATGTCATAGTTTGGGCCTGTTTTGGTGCATCTTGTCCAGGATGACTTGCCATCATTGATGGAACAATGAATTCTTAACTATATCAGGAAATCCTAAAGGAAGATGTCTGGATATCTGTTTATGAACTGAATCTCAAGAGAATATGGGTCATGAAGCAAGACAGCAGCCCTAAGCACACAAGTCGTTCTACGATAACATTGTTGAAGAACACTAAAATTAATTTCACAAATGGTCAAATCAAAGTTCTGACCTTAATCTAATATAAATGTTGTAAAAGCAGTCCATGTGAAGAAACCGATCAACATTCTAGCTGAAGCTGTTCTGTAAGCAGAAATGGGCTAAAATTCCTCCAAGCCAATGTGCAGGACTGATCAACAGTTACTGGAAATGCAAATTTCAGTTACTGCTATACAAGAGGGTCACACCAGATGCTAAAACCAACGGTTCACACTTTTGCCACTTACATATATGTAGTATTGGATAATGTTCCTCAATTAATAAATTACATATTTGTGCAAAAATATAGGACATTCTAAAGGATTCACAAACTTTCAAGCAGTACTGAAAATCTTCTCATTAGCCAGCCATGGTTGATGCTGAGGAAATCTTTTTTTGGTTGGCATGATCTTCTAATAAAGCAGAAATGCTATCGTTTCATAGACAACACATCTTTTTTCTAGCCTATTTACAGACCTCTGAATAAGTACTGCCGTTTCAAAGCTTGTTGCTGCCTAATATTTACTCCCAATTAATAACCACTATACACTATTGGGGATTAGGTTAAACAAATTCTAAGTGCAAATAGCTATTTGGGCAAAAAAAAAAAAAAATCAATAAATGTCAATAAACATAAAAACAGAAGTGTGGTTATGCTTTAATGTTTCTTATGCTCTAGTAAAATGTTTATACAATTATCCAAAAGCGGCATTATTTAATATTAAACGTAACACGTGAGAGCGGTGATTTTAGCATTTAGCTATAATTTCCTTGAGATCCAAATTGTACTACCCATTCACTATGTTTTTAAAAAGTGTATGCTTGGGTCAAAGTAGTTGTATACATCTGATTTCCCACCATGTACATCTTTATAAATCACAAATTCAGCATGGAAGGTTACACATGTTACACACCAGCCCCAAATGTGTGTATGCACTGATTATAAATGAGGCCCAGGTGATTCGCTGCAGCAGGTAGTGCAAGTGGCTACAGATAAAACAGGGTAGTGTCGAATTAGGTAGTTCCAGAGGGTGGGGTCAATTATATTAGCAGTAGGTCTGTTTTATGGCCATTATATCGGGTACATCTATGCACCCAGTTAGATAGATTATAAATGAGTAGTACAAAGTAGGTGCACATAATTAACATTTGTGCCATTTGCTTTTAGACCAATTATATGGAATTTTTAAACTCACCCCACTCACAGCAATGCCAGTTGCCTTGTCTAATAACTGTGCTTGTCTTGCAGAACTACTCTGTGCTGGATGTGGGACCTCCTCCTACAGTCATTGCACTCAACAACTCCATGTACTGGCAGGAATTTGATGATGCCTGCCTGTATGAGTGCCTGGATGGAAAAGACTGTCAGAGCTTCTTCTGCTGTTATGAGGAGTGCAAAGGAGGGGCGTGGAGAAAGGGCCGAGTGCACATAGACATCTCTGAACTAGACGCTTACTCACGTGTCTTCTTTCCCACCTCTTTCCTGTTGTTCAATGCGGTCTACTGGGTAGGCTACCTCTATCTTTAGCAACCCCCTCCTCTTTTAAGATACAGAGGACTTGACATTTAGTTTGGCCCAAATATAAATGAAGAACAGACTGAAACAGCACTTTCTAAGCTACATTTGGTCCTCAGTGAAAGTGCACTGTTCAATCAAAGACCTCTTCAGTAGGTTACAGAACACTAACAAGTGAGACTTTGTAATTGCAAAGTTGCAGATACTTTGAAGCCAGTAGCCTAAGGAATCCTGTTCTTTCTACATGTTTGGAAGCCCACAGGCTTGTCTGGTAACATTTCCCTGCCAGATGCATTTGCCTTTGTTCTTCAGGTACCAAGGAAAAAAATCACTTATCACAGATGCTTGACTTGTTTTGAATGAGAAAGTCAAGTGGATAAGGCTGCTAATGGCCAAAGGTTTGCTGGGGAAATGCCTTTTACAGCATGCAACCCCTTGACCTCCAATATAAAGATGGTTTCAGCAGGTTATTCTTAAAATATAGAACTAGCCATCAGTCAAAACCAGGCTTTGGGGGAAGCATTCAGAGCCATCCATAGTGCCTTCTACTGGAGGGGTAGTCATCTGCCAGAAAGAGAGCTGTAGCGATGACAGGTTTAACTCCTGGTTTTGATTGATCGCTGACATAATCATGCAGTGCTTTTCTTTTGAGGTCCGCTCAGCTTATGCTTATTTTGATGCATAAATCATTTCTAAATTGGCGTCACCGTCACTGCATGGTAGAATTAGAGTAAGCTCAGTTTTACAGCAGCTTCAGTACATTTTTTTGGTATATGAATTAATAAATTTGGACTATATTTATAGTCTTATAGTAAATAATTTTTCCAACACAGAAGGATAAAATATTAAATTATTATTTTGTATTAAGTTAAAATAATAATTGCATGATATAATAGACCATAAACTCCCTAGGCTACATTGTTACCTCTGGGTTGTTGTCAGAGCTAGCAGTTGTGTCCATACTTTGTCCACACTAAATATATAACAAACAGTTCAATCCAAATATGATTCTTTGATTGATAATGCAGTATATAATACCTTTTGTTACATTCTTCCCAGAATTATTTTGTCATATTACCACTGTGTTCATAAGCAGACTGTAGTTCACAATAAAACTTGCTACTGAGTTGCCTTAGGGTCACCAGCACAGACTTAGTGTAAGATGATCCGTATTAGAAATAATACTAAAACATCTACTTTAAATTCTGGTCATTACCAAAGGATTCATATTAAAGAAAATGCATATCAAGGCAATCTTTTTAAAGGAATTTTTGTAGTATAGACTAAACCATTGTCATGCATTAATCATTACAGTATTATCACAGTACTACTAGTATACTATTTTGTTGCAATGTTTAATAGCAATATAGTATTGTTTTATTTTTTAAAAGTGTAGCATTTATCTGACTACAGCAGTTTTATATTCTTTGACCTCTCTTGTGGCCTATGTAGTGGATTTTACTGTTATGTTGGCAGCAAGCTCTTCTATCACTATGGGAATTGCCAAAAGTTAATAATTCAC